>JAHWFP010252438.1:0-16393 GCA_023313725.1 Lithobius niger | reverse complement strand
AATTTTCCATTATACGAATTTCCTGTTATATGATTTTCCATTATACGAATTTCGTGTTAGACGACTTTCCGTTATACTGTTATACGGTATATGTTCTTCCAATAATGCGATTTTCCAGTTAGACGATTACTCGTCGCCCCCGGAAAGGACCTCTCACAAAATTTAAGATTGCTCCCGTAACTTTAGGCAAAGCAGACGTCGTTCGCACTACAGCTCTCCACCCCCAAGTAGGCGGGACCAGACGAAGTTGGGAGAGGAGAGATGGTAGTGCGAACAAGGTTTTACAGAGCTGCCCCAAACCCCCAATCTGGTGGGGAAATTACGCATATTTGGCCATTTTGCCATCTCTCACTGGTAAAGAGTTCAGAATATTTGCCTTTTTAAAATATGCACATAATATAGCCTTCAAAGTAAAATCTTAGCAAAATGTCCCCCCCCCCCCCCCGGCACAAATGACAGCGCACGACAAAACAGCCTGACGACAAAATAGCTTGGGTTAAAAGAACGTGTGACAAAACAGCGCACAAAAAAATTGTTGTAAAACGATGACATTTCAAGAATTGTCAATGCTCTCGTCAGATCGAAGTACAAAGATGAACTCCACAATTTGTACACTCGAATTAGTCTATTAGTCTATTTTTTATGTGTTGGTGGAGGAGGAGCAGCGGCTCAGCCCCCCCCCCCCCCCCCAACCCCACCCGAAAAAATATTTTGATTTAAAACAGCTTTTTTTGTAGTACACTAGTTATTTAATTTGGTATAAACTGTATTTTTAAAAATGTATTTCGAGCATCCCCGTCCGCACATTCCGCTGTCATTAAAAAAAAAATGGACCATAAAAAACACTTAGGCTGAAAAATTTCTGTAAATCCAAACTTTTTTACAAGTTTTTTTTATTTTTAAGAAAAGTGAAAATAGGGACCACTTGACTGGAGGTACGAAAAAGTAGCCCCTGTGTTCACTAGAAATAAAAAAATTAGAAAAGTATGGATTTAATTCTTTTTCAGCAAGTGCGTTGTTTGTAGGCCATCCTGTATATTAAAGAGGGGGGGGGGGGTAAGGGCTAATTCGCCACCGGCCACACCTAACGTAGCTAGGCCACTGAGGAAGAGGCATTGCAATTAAAACTTTTTAAAAATCCTGCTGAGGTAGATGTAAAAAAAAAAATAGTTCAAGCACCACGTCGGTAATAATTTTTTCTGCCCACGAATCGCTAAGGATTTGATCAGTGTTAATAAGAAAGGGGGGGGGGGGGGGGGAGTTACAATACGTTTATTGCAACGAGAATTACCTGTTTTATTTTCTTCTAATCCCCCACCTTCCCTCCTCCCGCCTCCCCCATCAGCACTAAAAAAAGTCTTAGTTGAGTGTACAAATTGTGAATCTTTAGCCTTGTACTTTGAGATGAGATGAGCATGGCAATTCTCCAAACGTCATCGTTTTAAATCTATCGTATCAAAAACCAAAACTGGTAAAAGGGGCCGCCAAGTTCCGAATGGTTCGGCCCTTCAAAGGAGTAGTATCAACACACCAAAACATTCGCCAAGTTAATCGCACCGCTTAATAGTTCGAAGGTTAAATGAAAACTAGAACATTGCTACTTTCGGTAGCAATGTTCAAGTTTTCATTTGACGTCCAAAGTATTATTCGGTGCGATTAAATTGGCGAATGTTTTAGTGTGTTGATATCATTCATTTGAAGGGCCGAACCATTCGGAACTTGGCGGCCCCTTTTACCAGTTTTGGTTTTTGATATGATATCAATCCTTTTTTTTTAATTGTGTATTGACTCAACTCCACTACCGTGCAGATGTGTAATGAAGTGCCACTTCAACAAGAAATTGATTTTCAACAATTTGCTACTATCTTTTGCCTATAGGCCGAACCATTCTCAACTTAGTCACCTCTTTATAGGTTTTTGGTTTGGTTTTAATTTTTTTTGTAATTTGTTTTATTTAGTTAGTTTTGGTGTGTTGATATCACTCCTTCGAAGGGCCGAACCACTCTCAACTTGGTGGCCTCTTCACCAGTTTTTGGCTTTGTTTATTTGGCTATGTTTTTGCAGTGGTTTATTTTTCTAGTATAGGACGTGAATACATTTTCTTTGGCAACGTTGTTTAGGGTTATCGTGCTACACTACTATGTGTCTAGGCACGTACGTCAGTATACACGATGTCATTGTCCGAACTTTGGCCGTCCAATGAGAGACGATGCTGACAATACTAACAATGGTTATAACAATATTTTCGTACTTACGCGCCATCCCACGCCATCCCCGTTACACCCCCCAGGCTCCAAACTACAAAAGGTACGCAGTTCGTATCGTACTGCAGCCATTCGTCCAATTTCATAGCTGGAAGCCTTCCCGTTATCTGGGTATCGATGAATGATCATCTTATGGAAATTAACATGGGGATGAGCGGACTAGCTAGCTAGTAACTAGTAACACATTTACAACGTTATTGAGGGTCAGATTTTGCATTGAAAGCAGCTTAGCTGGCATTCCTACACGAGTTAATATTTGTGAGGTGGGTCATTGATCACGATTTCAACACAATTTAAGCTTTTTGTACCGCATTATTATTTTTCCCCAAGTACCTGAAATGTGCCCAACTATGCTTCAAGATATAAGACACTGACGCAATGGCGTCGCGCTACAATGGTTTACAACCTCGACAATTGAATTGATGTGATGTTTGTTGCCTAACTTGGCGCGACACACTGGCGTGTGTCTAGATTTTCTTTACGCCGTTTTGTCGCATGCTGTTTTATCCAAGCTATTTTATCGCCACGCCGTCATGACGTAGCGCTGTTTTGTCGCACACTATTCTGTCGTGCGCTGTATTTTGTCGTTGTGCTGTTATGATGCCACTGTTTTGTCGTACGCCATTATTTTAACGCCACTGTTTTGACGGGGCCCCCCCCCCCCCCTTCCTTGGCGTTACCTGTAAAAAGAAACATGTCATAAGCTCGGCTGGATCATGCAGCCAGTGTTCACACCGGCAGTGCAGTGGCTTGAGCGCCGGCCTAGCATGCTGGAAGTATTGGTTCGAGTCCCAGTGAAGACAGTTTTCGTTTCTTTTTTCCTCTCCGATTAATGCATCTTGTATCCTCACAAGGACAGTCTTTAATGCAGACTGTTTGCTTCGGTAATTCCATAAAAAGCAAAACACTGCATTCCTTAATTTGTTTAAAATGGTTACTTGTGTTGGAAGTATTTAGGAATTTATAGCTCATTAACTGTCAAATGATCAAAAAGGGAAAAGAAAGATGATTTTACTTAGTTTATACCACGGTAGAATATATAGGTAGTGCCACTTTATCTCTGACAACGGTAAATATTTGGATGAAACTAGTACCTGCTTTCGACGATTTACCACCAGAGGGTGCTGTCGTCAAGTAACAGGAAGCGCAAAGCAACATGGAGATCAAAACTATTTAGCGTCACTAAAACAAATTGATCACGATAAGAACACAAAATTAATCGCTTAAAATATATCATAAGTCAGATTAGGACAATAAGTTTTATTTTTTTTTAAATTCAACATTCAATTTTAAAATGGGTTGTCGTTACGAGTGAAGTTAAGTATAGCGAACGGTTTTGTGTTCTGAGAAGTGTGCTGAGTGGCCATTCTGCCTGAAGCGTCTTCCGTGGTTCAGGTTTATTGTAACGAACTACATACGGTTTGAATCAAACACAGAATAAGTTCTACAACTTCGCATGTTGATCACGCACGAGTATTTCGTCAATTTCCACAGATATTGTAGCTATTACCGTGGTTACCACGGTAACGATGCCGCCATTTTTTATTTCAAGTTTCACCTGGTACGTGCTGCTGTCTGGTGCCGTTGATAGAAGCAGGTATTATTTTATAAATGTATTCAGAACAGCGTCACTGCCTACTAATCTACCCTGGTCTATAGAGCAGTAACATTTGCCACCATATTGGCACCAGTATGGGTTTTAGAGGGCATAACTAGAAGGTGCACTACATAAAAATGGAGGGAAAAACATCGGAAGAGCTTAAAATAACTTTGTTTTCTCCAACAACAAAAATCGCGCGTTTTAGGTCTAAGAAATCACTCTTCACAGCATCGGCTTCAGTATGACGCCCTTCTGTTTCTCTCTGCAGTGCCCCTTGCAGCTAACCCATTAAGGCTCCAGCATAGAGTTATATACAATAATACTACGTCGTGTCACTGCTGTATACAATGGTCTATAAACAACGTATTTCTTATTCTTATTAGGTGATGCTTGCTGAACTGAAGGGTACTGGCCAGTGTTTTGCCCTCAAGTGCCTCAAGAAAGATGTGGTGCTTGAAGATGATGATGTGGAGTGTACGGTGGTCGAGCGGCGGGTTCTGGCTCTCGGCTCACAGCATCCCTTTCTTTGCCACCTCTTATGTACTTTTCAAACTGAGGTGAGAATTTTGCACAATTTAATGGCTTACCTTGGTAAAAGGTGAGAAGTTTACTGGGTATCTCAAAAGTGTTTTCAAGTTTCAAGTGACTCATTTCAAAGCTGTTTTTTGTTTTTATTTGTTTTTTGTGTGTGTGTTTACAGAGCCATTTATTTTTTGCCATGGAGTACTTGAGTGGTGGTGATCTCATGCATCACATACAGTCTGCTGGTCGATTTGACCAAGATCGATCCAGGTAAAAGTCACCTTGGAAAAATTTGTCATAATTATAGTGTTGGGTCACTGAAAGTGTACTTTTGTGGCGAGAACATTGTAGGAACACAATTTTTCTAACTATTTTAAATAATTTGCTGGTAAATAATTTGCTGCTTTGAAAAAGGGGACATTATTTTGTACCTACATTTATAGAGATTTGTACACATAGGTAAGTCTATGTAAACTATATGTATCAAATAATTTTCATCCTTCAAAGCAGCAAATTATTTCCCGAAATTTCTGAAAATTGGTTTAATACTCCCTAAGCTGAACAAGCATGATTTTTTTTTTAATCACAAGATGCTAGTCGTGTATAATTTTTTCATATCTTTGTTCGTTTTTTTTTGTCTGTGGACATTCTGGTGATTGACATCGTCTCATCTCCAGAAAAATTTTAAAGAAAGTACTAATTGTGCTTCACAATTGTGCTTCTGCTTGATGGAAAAAATATGCAAGTTCGTGGAATGTCATCTGTATTTCCACTGTAATCTATGTTGCCAATTTTCCAAAGCATGATTTGAACTACACTTGCTGTAAGGTAACCCAATCTCAGCTGTTTAGACCAGGAAGCAGTTTTTAGGAGATGCTGTTTGTGGAATCCCTTTCTGCATATTCAGACGACTTTATAACTATCTTTTTTAAAGTTAGGCCATCGAGGGATTCGATCTGGTGTTCACTTGGCTGGTAGCCGACTACTCGGACCACTAAGGCGTGCCTGCTCACGTTATTTGGGTCCGTGGTACCCCTCACAACATTCGCAGTGCACGTTGGGACTCAGTTTTTCCATTGTTTTTCCATCTGCTGGTTGGCACGCTCTAAAAAATCGTCTGTTGATGCAAAAGAGTTAAATGAAGCGTGGGACGAAAGTCTAACTGGAAACTCTGCTTATGGGATAATTGTCTAATATCTGCCTAAATAAAAAAAATCTGGAAAATCATGTAAACGGAATATCATATAATCATCAAACTGGACAATAATATGGCTGCAGTTTCTGATGTTGTATGTATAGGCGCGGTAGTGCGAGCGAGGCACGGACATTAGAGGATTTTCCATTATTGTATTAGACGATTTTCCGTTATATTGTTATACTGTATACGTTCTTCCAGTTATGCGACTTTCCAGTTAGACAATCATCCCTCACCCGAGCTAAATGGGGATTAGGGATTCAGCAATGATGAGCTACTCGGTGATGTTCTCTGAACGTTTCATAATAACTGAGACGCAAAGTAAAATAAGATAACAACAGCTTTAACCCCTTAACTCCCAGGTGCGCAAAGCATCCACGTTCCACATGTGCACTTAAATCAGTTGACAGATTCGATCTTGTGTTATCTTGACACACAGTATGAGGGCTGTGGTTTGCTCAGGTTGGTTTGCATTAAGAAACCTTTGATCCTCCACAGAATGTATGCAGTATGTATTGGTAATCAAGAGATTAAAAGATTTTGATTTGGATAAAGGCTATGATTGGCATTTTTTCATGCTAAAAGCCTATACCATTAGTGTGATTCTCTCCCACTTATATTAAAGCCACCATTTTCCTCTTTCAGGTTTTATTCAGCAGAAATATTGCTTGGATTACGGTTCCTACACAAGAAAGCAATTATATACCGGTAAGTAAGACACAGATAAAATATTGGATTCCATTTTTTTTCCTTTCACTAATGATCTTTTCTGTAGGGACCTCAAACTGGATAATATCTTACTGGACGACATTGGCCACGTACGCATTGCCGACTTTGGCATGTGCAAATTACAGGTCTACAGGGACAACAAAGCCGATACGTTTTGTGGTACCCCAGACTACATGGCCCCAGAGGTGACTAATATTGGTTAAACAAATAAGGTTGAATCCATGACTGATTGCTGCAAAACTGTTACTAATGTACATTGTACTGATTAGATTATCCGTGGGCTTCACTACAACCAGTCAGTCGATTGGTGGTCCTTTGGAGTTCTTCTTTATGAGATGCTGATTGGCCAATCACCTTTCAATGGCTGTGATGAAGATGAACTTTTTTGGTCCATCTGCAATGAACAACCCTATTTTCCACGTTTCATCAGCAAAGAAGCCAAGAGTCTTCTAGCACTGGTGAGCTCAGTAGGTGTAAGGGTATAAGGGTATCCAACCTGATACCTTTCCACTCGTGTTTATGCCTAAGGGCATCAGGTTGGAGGAGAATTTGGGGTGGGGGTAAAGTGCTAACACCCCAAGTTAGGCAACACTCATGACAACAAACATCACATCAGTTCAATTATTGAGGTTGTAAACCACTGTAGCGCAGCGCCATAGCGTCGGTGTCTTATATCTTGAAGCATAGTTGGGCAATTTCGGGTCCTTGGGGAAAAATAATAATGCGGTACAACTAAGTCTTTAAATTTTGCTAACTACTTTTGAAAACTAGAGTGGTGCAGCCAGAAAAGTATTTTGAAAGTAGCTCATCAAAGCTAGCTCGCGGGCCTGAGGGAGCGCTGCGAGCTCCTGAAGCGGGATCTGGGGCACATTTTATGCTACCTTAGTGCTTATTTCTAGAGCAAGGTGGCTTGATGGTTAGTATGATTGCTTATAAGCCAAAGTTCCCACTATGTTAGAGCCTTACCAGGCATTTTTGAGAAGAGACGCCTCGCAGTGCATCGTGCTCGTGTTGATTACGGGATGTAAAAGATCCTAGGAATTTCCAATTAGAATTACCAAGCAAAATTGGCCCTCTCTCCTTTTGGTGCCATGGTTTTGGCTGGGGGTACATAAAACCTCCCAATCCTATTTCTAGCATCCTTAAGAGTACGTTTACAACATACTGTCAAACAAATTTTGAGAGATTTTGCCATTCATCTTTCAGCTTGCCAGGTTTCGTAGCAACTTTATCAAAACTTTCTTTGCAAATTGATAAGTTGCAGTTGAAGAATTAATTTCTATAAGATATAGTTGATGTTTCAGTATGAACTGAATTTTAGCAAATAATCGGCCAACTCATTTTTCAATTTTGCCAACTACGTGCGATTAAGTTCATGAAGTTAATTGAGAGCACAACTTCAAACTATGAAAGCATGGTGGGAATCTTTAAAAACTTTTGTTTTGTACGGAATTAGTTGACGATTCAGCTTTAACTTAAACACATTTAAAATCATAGCAATGATTGGCTAATAGAAGCACTGAACCACCCAACCAAAACACTCAATCGAATTTTAAGTTTTGCTAAGTTATAGCTAGCTTACCTTCAAGTGACATAAACTTGACACAATTCTTAACAAGCTGTGTTTTGTACAGATTTAGTTGATGTTTTTGTTTTGCTTTACCCAAGCTTGAATCATGTTGGTGATGAGCTAACAGAAGAAAATTTCCTATGAAATAATACTCACAACTCACATTTTATGTTTTGCCAAGTAGTTACACTGTTCTTCCCCCTTCTCCCTGGGGTGTGTCAGTACAGCCCTAGGTGCACTGGTATACATTTAACCCTTTACTTTCCATCTTATTCTTTACCATTTCCGCCATTTATTTCTAATGTGAAAGTGAAAGATGACCTGCACCCATTCCGTGTGTGCATTTGTAACCGTTAGTTCACCGCCAAACTTGTTTTAGTTTGAATTTTGTTCGGGTATTCGTTCACAGAATCGGTGTATAGCTCGATTTGTATAATTAAGCATCAGTATCTGTTTTTGTACAGGTAGTTAAATATAACAATAATGAAAATTGAGATCAGCACAATTTGCACACTCAGTATTGGGTCAAACGGAAGCTGACCTAATAAATTTTGTTTAATTTAATCCAAATTGGGCCAGCATTTGGCAAATTAGCTTAATAGCGAAAATTATTACGAGATTGAAATATATTTTCACTCTTATTATCTAGACACACGCTAGTGTGTCGCGCCAAGTTAGGCAACACTCATCACAACAAACATCACATCAGCTCAATTGTTGAGGTTGTAAACCATTGTAGCGTGGCGCCATAGCGTCAGTGTCTTATATCTTGAAGCATAGTTGGGCACATTTCGGGTCATTGGGGAAAAATAATAATGCGGTACAAAAGCTTAAATTGTGTTGAAATCGAGAGCAATGACCCACCTGACAAAAATTAACTCGTGCTAGCTAGCTAATTCGCTCATACCCGCGTTAAATCCCATAGGGTGATTATTCATCGATACCGAGATAACGGGGAGGCTTCCAGCTATGAAATGGGTGCAATACAATACGAACTGCATACCTTTAATGGTTTGGAGCCTGGGGGCATATCAGGGATGGCGTGGAAGGGCGCGTAAGTACAAAATATTGTTATAAGCATTGTTAGTATTGTCGGCATCATCTCTCATTGGACGGCCAAAGTTCGGACAATGAGAACGTGGATACTGACGTACGTGCCTAGACACACACTAGTGCATCATGATAAATCTAAACAACGTTGCAAAGAAATTGTATTCACGTCCAATTCACGAAAAATAAACCAACTGTAAAAACAAAGCAAAATAAACAAAGCCAAAAACTGGTAAAGAGGCCACTAAGTTGAGAGTGGTTCGGCCTATAGGCAAAAGGTAGTAGCAAATTGTTGAAAACCAATTTCTTGTTGACGTGGTACTTTATAGTACACATCTGCACAGTAGTGGAGTTGAGCCAATACACAATTTAAAAAAAAACAGGAGTGATATCATATCAAAAACCAAAACTGGTAAAAGGATCCGCCCAATTCCGAATGGTTCGGCCCTTCAAAGGAGTGATATCAACACACCAAAACATTCCCCAACTTAATCGCACCGAATAATACTTCGGACGTTAAATGAAAACTTGAACATTGCTACCGAAAGTAGCAATGTTCTAGTTTTCATTTAACCTTCGAACTATTAAGCGGTGCGATTAACTTGGTGAATGTTCTGGTGTGTTGATATCACTCCTTTGAAGGGCCGAACCATTCGGAATTGGGCGGTTCCTAGCTTGAACAGAGTCTTAGCCTGTCTGGCCTCTGAAATGAGGACATTCCCACAGTGGTACAACTTGTGCGAAGAAGGTCCTGTTTGAGTTCCAGTTCTTTCTCTGGTTACCTTGTTTCTATAAAGTCTGGTGTCATGCCAACTGTTTATACACTAACACACCCGAGCTGCATAACCTCACTCAAGCGCAGACCATTACAATAACTTTCTTGAAGAGTAGTGAAATCGCTGACAGATAAAATAAATACCTACCACAACGACACACATATTTTTTTCCATCTACTTGGCCAAGCATTGGTCTTCCCTGATGTCCCTGGATACTACAGAGGGTGTTTGTTTATATAAATACGTGCCCTGTGTCTGTGAACGGGTGAAATTTCGTTTGTTTGTTTAACAGAGTTGCAAAAAAAAAAAGTGTGTTGCTGTTGCCTTAATTACGTCAGCAACCTTTGATGGATGGGATTAACTGCTTGTGGTTCAGTAGGACAAGTAACAGCTGACAACATAGCAGCAGGACAATAATAGCTGACGACAAAATAACTGCCCAACAAAATAGCCGAGTCAGAAATAGCAGAGTCAAAAATAGATGGGCAGAAACAGCCAAACTGAAAATAACCGATTGAAAATACATTCACATTTCTCACGTCTGGAAATTCTGCAAGCTAGTGTATATATTTTTAATAATGGCTTACAATACCCATAATTTTTTCACTTTTATGAGCACTGGCAAAGTAATAATGCCGTGAGTTGGCTACTGTTGAGGAAGGTCCAACGTAAGAGCTGTCAACATTTTATTTGAAGACAATGGTTCGATTGGCCATATTAGATTGTTTCATATAGATAGCCGCACACTGGCTTTCACTGCAGTAGCTGGATGTTAGGCGTTTGTTTGCATGTTTTCATCTGATTAACAACAGTTACCTGCTTCCAGGTCATATTTGTATACCTCCAGTTTTGTCTCGTACTATAAAGTATCCTTCAAGGGTCTTCTGCTGTCATAGGCTGCTTTTACGCAGAGCGTATGCTGCGCTACCCCCACCCGCATGAAAGTGCTGACCCACAGGAATTTTTAAACTAATGGTTCCATTACAGGATTTCACACGCAGTGGATGCAATTGTTTATGGGCGCGGAGCCGGAACTGCCCGTTCATTTCAAGACTTTGTTGCGTGACCATACATGCAATTTCTCCATCTGTGAATATGCAGGCAGAATCTTTTTGTGGTTAGCTCGTGTGAAAGCAAAGTCGCTAGAGCCCACATCCCCAATTGCAGACGTCGACAGCATCCACTCTACATGAAACAGGCCTTTGACACCCCTTATTTTTGTTCCTGCTGATTTTTCTGTTCACTGGTTTTGCCATCCACCATTTTGTCAGTCGCTGTTGTGTCCTGCAGCTGTTTTGCTCTCGTTTTGTTGAACTACTGCTTTGAGGGAGATCATGGCTCCCGTACACACGTACACACACGTATGATGAACTTACTGTTACTTTAGGTATTATTGCTTGGTTACAGTAGGTTTGGTTTTGAGTTGATTCACTTAGTTATTTGTTTTTAACAAAGATAAAGTAGACAGGTGCTTCCTAAGAGAGGTGTTTTGTGACTAACATTTCGAACAGTAACATTCTATGACTAGCATTCCGAACGTAATGGATTGTTTGGAATGTTGCAGCAGAGGTTTGAGTTCGTAAAACACCAGTTTCTTCAGGGTTAGTGTTTACATGAGATCAGACTGCTTTCAGGCTTGGTCTCATCTCGGTAATTACCGTGGTGGTCTCGTCTCGTTACGCGAGACCTGACAAGTCTCGCTGAGATGCAACGTATAACCTCCACTGTGGTTTTAGTTTCGATTTCATGTGAAAGCAGCCAGGTAGTATGCCACACTAACTCTTTGACACATTCTTCCGATGCTGTAGTAAAAATCAACAGAGAAGTGGATTTTTCATGATATCAAGAAAGTGAAGATAAATCGTTCGTGATAACGAAAAAAAAAACAGTTGGAGTTGGGTGAAGGTGATAACAATGTAGACGCATTGTTTTCAGAAAGCATGGATGAATTTTTTCCTAGCTGCATAAATAATAATAATCTGTCCACATATGTATTTGGCTTAGTGGGGGTGGTCATGCAGGCAGGGGTAGGCAGTCATATAAACACCAAATTAGTGCAGTTGGGCAAGCATGATCATTCTTTACACAGCAACAACGAAAAACGATGAGTGTGTTCAGGATTTTAATGGCAGCAATGAAAAGGAGCCAGCAGCCGGCAATATGAAGGGTAGTGTAGGTTAGTAGTCACAATCAGTAACGTACGAAATGTTACGCCATGTATTGTTGACGGAAAACTCCAATAAACTCCACTGCGACAACAAACGGGTTAGTATGAGAACAAGGCTTCCTACTAGACTGGTGTATGCTACGTTGAGAGCAACTAGCCTTTTTATTCGGGGCAAGCAAAAGTGGGTCATGATAAAACGAGACCGCGGACGTTCAGTCTAGTCTCGTCTCGTCCACTACTCATTTTGGTCTCGTCTGTTATTTTGACCAGTTGGCCTCGAAACTTGAGACAAGATAGGATCGAGACCAAGATCGAGATCGAGACAAGTCTCACCTCTGCAAAAACACTTTTCAGGCTACAGTGTACTGAGAACACTAATGCTGATGGGCAAAAGCCGTTAACAGGTTACTGGCATTTTGTAAGCATCTTGCCAGTTTAACTATATCAGGCTATTTTTTTTTACAAGTACTGGTATGTAACTAGTTTTCTGATATTTAGTGGAACTAGAGTGAAGTGTTCTTTTCAAGCATTTTCTGGGCACAGTTACGCAACAGTGTGCTCCGAAACGTCTGTCGTATGGTTTATATACACAATGATCAGTAAAGTTGTGATCCAGCTTGATGGCCCGAGTGTAAATGAAGAATCATGAAACTTGGGTGATGGGATCTGGAGAGGAGGAGTAATTTATTGAATAGGAAATGTATGACTTTGCCAAATCCTACTGAGGTCATTCTTTTGTTATCATCGTATATATACATCACACACCATGGGAATAATAAATCAGAAACTTGTAGACAACAAAAATTCATTACCAACACGAAAGCTACAACAAAAAAACTAGAATTATAGCAATTACGTCACAGGAAAAAAGATGTTTGCGAATCCTAAATGGCCGTTTCCTATAGTTGCTAATTTATTCCGATAATGGGTGATATGCATATAAGAAGTTAACAATGGAATGACCTTGACAGTATTTCTCAAGGTCATCCATTCCTTGTTCAATCAATGGACCTTTTTCTCATCGCAAGCTACAGTTTTACAACTCTTAGTTTAGTAGTATTGTGGTAGCATGCTGGAGCACAACAACCTGGACCTGGCCTTCTAGATACTACAAAAGGCCTCGTCATTATTTCTTTACTCAATGCTGATAGGCGTGATAGGTTTATGACAATGTCGGCACGAGACGGTTTGAGCATTCGACCTCCTCACTAATTAGCATAACTGGTGCACGAGTATAATTAGCATAAGAGTATATTTATTCGTGTTAAAAAGAAAGGTAATAAGCTAGATTATGTACTTCAATTTTATCATGTCATTTGATTAATTAATGGTACATGAAATTGTTTTGAATTGGCAGTCAGTGTTAGGTAGGGACTGGTTTCGAGTGGTGCCGACGAGTACGTAACTATCTGGGTTGCTGAAGAAGGGACGGATTTCTCTATACATAGAAAGCAGTGATGCCCTATGTACGAGTGTTGGCCTATCAGCTTAACACACAGCTACAAAGTCTAGCCTACCATTCGTAAGGCGATGTTTAAGACGTGAAGTTTCGAAGCGGCTTATTTTGTATTAAAAAGGATAGTATGTTCAAACTTTTGAAGAATAGTGTCACCCCTGGCTTACAGTGCTGATTTAGTGCCATCCCTGGTAAACAAATGGGTTGGTCCATGATTGTCGAAAGCTGACACCTTCGCTAAAATCGGTACACGTTGGAACCATACTAAGTCAACTCGCTCCTCACAGCATATTGCAAGGCCTTTTGTAGTGACTAGAAGGCTGTGATCCTGGGTCAACAAGTGGAAACAAGAAATTGTTGTCAGAGGGTACAGAATAGACTGATTAAATTTAAATTCCTCTTGGCGCACAACAATTTACATTCCACCACAGACAATTTTCTTAAAACAGAAATTCTTAATGTGAAGCAATTTTATAAATACATAATAATAAGGCTTTTTTTTTGGGGGGGGGGGGGTGAAGGGAAAAAACTTTGGCGACTATCAAAACCAAAGTAAACTTTTCACAAGTCATGAAACAAATACTTTAAAAATACCAATATTTATCAGTTACTTTTAACAAATTGCCAGAAAAGACTTCGGCGGTTATAAGAACTTAAAGAAAGTGGTAACAAACAGGGTCGTAACTAATTCAGGCTATAATCGTAAACCCAAGTGGATGGTTCTGATTGTATCATCCCTGCTATTGTGTATCATATGGATGCCGAAATGTCATTAAACTAAATTAATAATGTAAACCACGAATGAACTTAGGCTTCGTGGTGGAGCTTTTTTGGAAAATAGATTAAAAAGTTAAAAAAGAAACTCCTGAAAACCTTGTATTCCATCATAAACCTTCGTGTAATTGGTATGTTTGTAAAGCTAAGAATAGAAATGTTTTTATTTTCTTTGTTGGAAATCGTTCAAGACTGCAAGTCTGCTACAGATATTTCTGTGTTGTTTTACTGTTTTATTTATTTTACGTTCTTTTTTTTCTAGTTGCTAGAAAAAGAGCCAGAAAAACGTCTTGGGATGGCTGATTGCCCTGCAGGCAATATTATAGAACAACCTTTCTACCGAACAATTGATTGGGATAAATTACTGGAAAAGGAAGTGGAGCCACCGTTCCATCCTCGGGTGGTAAGTTCTGCATTGGATTTCCTAACAGTAAAGTTGACTTTCCGACACAAACGCATACAATAAAATAATTCTTGTGGTGCAAACGAGCTGTACCCTTACATCAACTTTACTTCTATACTTTACTTAACTTTACTTCTTTACAGCTATACTTCCTACACGTAGGGGGTGTGTTGACCATTGGCGTATTAGGGCAAATACATAGATTTACGACTTAAGTCTGGGGTTGGATAGGCAAACATAGCCAAAGTAAAACCCCTGTAGTCGTTAAACTGGTTTTTGTTGTTGTCATCATAAGACTTTTCGACTAGTTTTCAAGTCCAGTATGTATCTTGGTCGTTCTGCCTAAACTTGACCTTGACAAAGCCAGATAAGAAACGAAACTAAACTTATAATTTGTGGTGGGTACTTCCCAATCTTTCTTAGGACATTGCAAAGAAAAAAAAAAGTCGAGGAAAGTCGAGACAAGACAAGATTTTTTTCCAGTTGAGACCAAGATGCAACGAGAAGTTGAATTTCAAGGGCGAGCTTTTTATTGAATCAAAGCTCGTCTCAATGGTTGTGTATGATTTTGTCCCACTAACAGGAAAGGTGCAAAAGGCATGGGGATCGCCTCAATAAAGTCCGTTTTAGGATGACTTACTCGTGAGCCTGCTGTGAGCCCACTTTTTGCACTCGTTTCGTGGCAATCAAGTGTCAGTATTCACGTTTTAAAGTTGCACTATCACCGATTGAAATGCGAACGAAAATACCCTGGCACCATCTAGCGGCAGTGATATTGTTAACCTTGATAGCTAGCTCCCAGGTGCACGAGGAAGAACCAAATTTTCACTCAATAATTAAGGATGTCGTGGCTTGTTTGTTTCGTTAAAAGAAATGCCGTTATGCATTCCTTCGCTTGGTGCAAGAAAGAGCTAGATGGTACTACACAGCGCTAGATGTTGTCAGATTTCGTCTGCTTTCAATCAGTGAAAGTGCCACTTTAAATTGTCTTAAACTTTGGCATTGATATGAGTGCGTACACAGGAGAGAGGAATATTGCTGATGGAAGTCGTGATGATTACAGATATGCCCATTAACTACGGTTTTCATTTAATTTCTGAAAATTACTTAAGCTGGATGGAATATGATAAATGTCCCAACATAACTTACTTGGCCATCACTTTTAAAGGTAGATTCCGCCTGCCTTGTAACAGCCACGCGCAGATCGCCATCCGCACATGTTACCATCGCACCGTTTCGCGAGACTCTCAGTAGTAATAAAGGTCAACTGTGATAGTAGCTGCATTCCTCGCAGTGAGGAACGTGGCTACTATCTCAGTTGGCATTTGGCGTAGTAGATGAAACCGCATGTACACAAAAAATTTGTCGTCGCAAACCGGAAAGATTTTCGTATTTCAACATCACACTTTAGAAATTTTGAGGCTAGAACTGGTACTATAGAATTTTTCTCGGTTATCTTTTTATTTAAATTTTATTTTTATTTTAATTTTTACCGCATTAGGCTTTTAGATTTTTGATCTCATGGTAATTATTAGCAAATGATTAAAAATTAGTACATGCACACATACGGATGAAACGTCGTGGTTATTTTAAGCGCGCAAAGGATCATAAAATCGCAGGATGCTATTAAATTACCCAATATTCAACAGAAAATCTCGTAGACACAACATTTTAAAACGGATTTTTAGCAAGGGATTGATAACGGTAAGTAAATAGAAGTTTGGGGCTGGACTTGATGAGGATGATCAAGAAAAATGACGTTGGGAGGAATATATCTTCAATACGAAAAATATTTTTATTCCAAATGTATCAGTGAAAACCTTACATTAGAAACAACAATGTACAGTAAGCCACCTTTTCATAACTATGTTTCATTGAGTGATGTAA
>JAHWFP010252436.1:0-21598 GCA_023313725.1 Lithobius niger | reverse complement strand
AAAGAAATTTTAAAAACGTAGCGTTGCGAGTGTTATGGAAAATCGGTCAAACAGTCGGGGCTCAAAAACCAGCAGTGTGGGTAACTATGAAGCAGAAGTGGCCCCCACGTGACCTGAAGTGGCCGACAAGTGAGCCCATACTCTGTGGAGTGGTACCAGTTAGGGACAAACGGTTTTCACCATTAGATTCAGCGTCCAAATTTAGTTAAAATGAATAAAAAAAAAAGCGGAAGTATTAGGCAAAAGTGCTGAGTGTACAGAAGACCGGTTGCGACTAGGTAGCACTGCAGCCGCTTGTCTATTTATAGTGGTAAACATTGCAAGCAAGAACAAAAGCTTCCACTCCCCATACAAACAGCAAACGTGAACCCCTGCTAGAAATGACAGTGCGCAGAAAAGTGACAGTGCATAGAAAAGTTGCTGCACATTTTAATTGAGCTATGGCATCAATGCTTACAACAGATGTCTGACAGACGTCTTTGGGGGTGTAGATGGATATTCTGTGTTGACCAAAATTTCTTAATTATGAATGAAGTTTTTCTGGCTAAGAAACAATGGCTGTTTTTGAAAGAAGTAAAACTGAAGTCTCCAAAACCCCTGATTTTTTTACATGCCATTTAGCAAGTGGGGACTGACATGGTGAAGATTGGTTGGAGTTAAGAGCGCAGTTGCCAATTATTTTGATATACTATATAAATCACCTATTAAAGGACCTGGTGGAAGATGACCCCCACCTCCTTAAAATGCTCCAAGGTAACAATTATAAAATAGTGGAGTTTAACGCCGTCCCCTCGAATGGCCGTTTAACTCCATACCTTAAACTAAATCAACTTTTTATCCAACACGATTCATGATCGGAAACTCCTAGAATCTAACTGGGCGAAAAGAGCACCTGTGCCATTTGTATAGCAAATATTATCCAGGTTACTTTCACGCTCATTAGTGCAAAACATCTACATCTCATACGGTTCAAAAGTTAAGGCAAATGTAACTTTGACATGCAATTTTACAGTTCAAGAATGGGTAAGGACTAAGCGCCAGCCAAACCCAAGCCAGTAGTGTGGAAGGACAAAGTGCCAGCCCCAACACAGAATCACTAATGGAAGAAGCTAAGGCACCAGAGATGACAATATCCAAGGTGAAAGAGGAGACCATCACTAACTGAAGAGCATCCGCCCAAGCTCAAGCAAGGTGAACATGGAAGACTGCAATTTACGACCAATACGAGTGCACCGTAGAGCAAAAACACAATGAAGCACCCAGAGAAATAGTTGGAAGATATGAAGTCGCCGAAGAGATACAGGGATAGATGAACCATTATGCTACACATCAACCACACAGTCTTCATGGAAGAGTTGCAATTACTTCATGGAGAGTTGTAATTACTTCGTGTACTGAAGAGTTGAAATGGAAAGACAGACTGAGGCTTTTAATGAAAAGGTGAAGCAACTAAACCATCCTATGTCAAACATGCAATGGCAAAACGTGGCAAGGTCTCATATGAGAATCCCTTCTCCGGCAAGACGCAGAATAACGGCGAGTGCCTCTCAAATCAGGGGGGGGGGACACTTTGCCATGACCAAGTGAGGAATTTTATGAGCACGACTACAGAGTGTGGGGGCCCTAGCTCAAATTACACATCACCCGTTTTGTAGTGAAATACACGACAGCTGCTACACGTGCGTCATCTACTGTGTAAAATAGGCAACTTCAGCAGCTTGTTGCATTTGGAGACGAAAGGGTCTTTTGCAAGTGAACTGTGTGCAATATGACAAGCACCCATGTTGGAGTTATAGCAGCAGAGAGCAAAACAAAAAATGTGACTGTTTGGTCACTACCTCAGCATAATACTTGATATTAATTATCAGTCGCCACAAGCTTCTTCACAAAACGTGAGAAAGGTGACCAATTGTAGAAAGGTGACCTGTCAGAAAAGTTACATGCTGCTTGCCAATCTCGTTTATGCTGCCACCGTAATATAAGCCTAAGTTAAATGGAGTGTTTGACTGCTTCCAAGTGTGAAAACTACTTTTAATGAACAGGTGAAACAACTAAACCATCCTACGTCAAACACGCAACGGCAAAAAGTGGTAAGTCTCACATGAGAATCCCATCTCTGACGAGAGACATAGTAATAAACTGTCTCTCAAATCACGGGGGAGGGAACACTTTGCCAAGACCACGTGAGGAATTTTATGTTTGGTCACTACCACAGCATAGCACTTGATACTAATTATCAGTTGCCACAAGCTTCTCAACAAAAAGAGAAGGTGACCGCTTGTAGCGTGGAGAATAAACAGTTAAACACGGACACTAAGGACATCCCGTCAGAAAAATTACATGCAGTTTTCCATTCTTGTTCAGGCTACTACCGTAATATAAGCCCGAGTTAGACTGCTTCCAAAGTGTGGAAAATCCGTGGCAAAACTATGGTTTCAAAACCTACAAAATTAAGATTTAATTAACCCACAATTTTGGTTACGTCACACCAGTGGGTGAAAGGTCATGTCACTAAAGGTGGTATGGCTGTGACTGGTGATGGACCGGTTTGGCAGTTTTAACGCAGGTAACTTCATTCAAATGAAATCCGTGCATAAAGGTGGTTTAAATGTATACAGGTTACTTATATTGTGTGATTTTCGCTGATGGTTTTTTCCAACTTAACTTTATTTTATGATTGTTAAGGCGCTAGCTGCAGGACTGTAGTCGTGGGGTAAATCAGTACACTGTGTTGTCTACTGAACCGACTTAGCCACAGCAATAAATACAACCAGAGCCACATCAACAAAAATTGGTAGCCCATCAAAATTAAGAAAAGTAGTAGATGAGTAAATCCAATTTGTAAACAGGTCAAGCACCTGTAGTGATGATCTCTACTTCTAAAACACAACCCAACCTTTAGACTGTCAGCTTTTAACTCAGACTTGCATGTGAATTTGTGCTGAAGTAAAGACATGGATGTCTCTTGATGTTATAACACCTCACTGGGACGCCATTTGTAGTGATGATCTCTATTCCTGATGTTGTTAAATCAATGATAAAATAAGACAAATCCTGTGTCATAATTTGACTAGCCAACTTGGTTTCGGTGCAGCGGCAATGGACTTGATCGTTACTGCTTTTTCAAGCAATATTAACTAAGGCTGTACCAATACTACTTCTACCGATCCGATTCCACGTTATATCTGTTCTACCGATATCCATGCCATCCATGCCATCTGTTCTACCGATATCCATCCTCTTCATAATGTTTGCCCAAGTGTCATTGTAAATAAAAGTTTTTAACCAAGTTACATTATAAGCAATTACGTTACCAAACATAGTTGTAACATAAACCTCAAGAATTCCACTGTTTTAAGTTTGGTATTGATGTAAGAGTAATTATAACAAAGTTTAACCACACTGATCTCTTTGAGGATAAGACTTTCCGGGTAAGTGTAGTATTTGTTAAAGAACTGTTAAAACATGCAGATTCAGACCCAATACATACATTAAACATCTACAGATTTACCGATGTGGTGCCTTTATCGGTACAGTCTTAATATTAACCATTCCCCTAACTATACTCAACTCGAGCAAACAGTCTGCATAAACTCTTCACTCTTTAACACTTTTCACACTTGTGATTTATTCTTTATTTATGCTGAACTCATTTTGTTTATGAGAAAATATTCCAGTCTGTCACCCAGTCCTTTAAATGCACAAATTTGGCAAACTTTTAACACGGTAGTATTTCTTCTACTAGCAAAGATGGCAACAGTTAACACCTGTCTCAGTATTACTTGTTACTATCTTTCTAACTAATCTTATTGACAAGAGGAACCATTGAAACCTAGTTGAATGTAACAAATAATCCAAAATAGGTGCAGGAAATATGTTACTATAGTTTGTTCCACATTATGTTTTCAGAAAACTGATTGGATGACGACTCGTTTCCTTGCACTAAGAGAGCAAAAACATGCGGATATCACACTTGTAGACTCAGCAAAGTTACTTTTAGAGTTTACGAATGGGATGCTTACAGATTTTTGCACTCGTGTAGAAGAAAACGAGTCGTCATCCAGTCAGTTTTCTGAAAACACAATGTGGAACAAAGTATACCACAACATTTCGAGGATGAGTGCACCCCATTATCAAGTGAAATTTTAAAATTGTCTTAAAAGCATCGTACACAGTAAAGACACTTAAAAATCCTGAGCATGTTGCTCGAAGTGAGAATTTGGTTTTGAGTCTATTAGGTATATCTGTTAGGTGTTTCTTATTTGGAGGGGGGTGGGGGGGAGGGATGGCACCACCAATACGACACTTTGAACAAACGCATAGCTTTATACGGATAATTTCTTCCCTTAGGCATACAGAAGTGTACTTTCCTTTAAAGATAAATGCATTTTCTTTCCTAATACAGTCTCGTAGTGCGTCTTCAATTCTTGGTAGACAACACACTCACCTTACGCGCAACAGCAGCAGCAAAGATACTTTCTGTCTGACTGAATGGCAGCAACCCTCTCAAATGTGAAGCCAACTGCAGTCGCCACTTGGCCAGTAGACCTTACAAAGCACTCGCCATTTCACAATTTCTACTCGCCACATACCAATGACATCTTGCACGATGCATGGTTTTTTTTAATTCATGCATTTATGAAATTATAGAATTCTCTTTAACCCCAGTATTAATGAGGGTAAAGCAGTTACGTAGCCCTTATAAATCTGAGCATAACCCCTAAATCAGAATTTTCTGCCACTGTCTGCAACACCAATTGTCAGGGAAACGTTGTCTGCAGCTAATCGTCGTATGGCTACGTGCATATTTATTGGTTTTTACTGAATAACTTTTCAGTGCTTTATTCTATTGATCTGGCTGCTCTACCAACGGAAAGGTCTCGTCGAGACGATTAAAATGGTGTGTTGGAATGTCCAAATCGGTCAAAAATTGGCGAAACGGCAGACATTTGGTCAAAATGGCACGTTTGTCTGCGACTGTGTCAGATTATCTGCGACATAGTCGCACGTCGCACCCCTTTCTGCCTTCGGGAGCATAACGTCACAAACCGTTCATCTCTAACTTGTACGGTTCCAGAGATTTCGCTCTTTGAGTATCATTCTCTATTGCTAGTCGCCATTTTGGCGAGTAAGGCTAAATTTCAGGTCGCCAACTACTGATATCCATTCGCCAAATGGCGAGTGGCGACCGACATTGGAGAGAGTTGAATGGCAGCATGACAGCACGAAAGTTTGTGTCATCTAGCGCTGTCTAGTTCTCTCTAGCGCTTGCTCACAAGGAAGCAAAGGAATGTACAAAGAAATGTCGTTAATTATATCTATAGTAATATCCTTAACCTTTACGCTTGGTCCCAGGTCCACGAAGACGCACCAAATTTTTACCCAATAATTAAGAAGGCTCGTGCTTGTTTGTTGTGTTAAATGGTATTGTTTTGTGTGCACCTTTGCTTGCGGCGAGTAAGTGCTACAGAGAACTCGATGGTGCTATATGCTGCAGACTTTCATTTGGTGGCAACCCACCTCTAATATGGGCATCACACCCTACATTAAAAAGATGCCAGGCGGTTATAGATAGAAAAACGAAACTTTAATCATAAAAGTGGTTTTTACCTTTTTAAACGGTGTTCTGTTTACTGTCAGAAAGTACGAAAACAAAACACATTACCACCCTAAAAGAACTCAGTCAAGACCCTACACTTGAATTTTCGGTGATTCTCCTTTCACCTTCATCACAGAGGACTTGCAAGAAAAATGAAAATGTCACATTACAACATCAACGACAACACATTTGAATTCGCGCTATTCCGTTGTACAACTGATCTTTACTTCGGGAGGGATCTGGATTTTCCGCTGCCTATCTACAGCGGTGCCAAGCTAAGGCCTAACAAGCTGGTTGATGTTAACGTAGATTTGGCTGGCAAGATTCATTAGTGGTGTATCACTGGCTGCAAATCTATCAATAGCGAGAGATTCTTTGGTATTCTAAAGTGTCTGTCACTCAGCACATACGATTTAAGTAGGACTCCATTACATCCCATTGCAATCCCATGTTTCGATTTCTTCGTTATGTGCAGCTATTCAGTTTCTACGGTCATTAGTTATTCAATGCATTTACATGCTCATTGTCTCTCCAAAGTAATTGAGACTAAATACAGATGCAAACCTATTTACGTTGCCTTTTGGACTTATATGTCAGAATACCTGGGAACCGAACCCAAGACCTTTGAAACCAAAGGCCGAGGTCCTACCGCTGAGCCATACTGACATGGCCTTTTTTTTAAAAAGGAAACGTCCATAGTCAGCATTTAACATGTGCATATATACATACAAACAAACACTTTCCAATCGCCACTGGAGGGACACTTATTTGCCGCACCATCCTCCAAGTGAAACAAATAGAACACTTAATCGTGAAATAATGATTAAAGACGGGAAAGCCAAAGGCTCACAAGAAATAACTAAATACAGATGCAAACCTATTTACATTGCCTTGTCATGAAGTTAGTTACAACTTGTCTCTAACCGTAAGCTGCTGTTGACTACCTTATTTTCATTGTTTTTAAAACCATATTTTCTTGCCAGCAACTTATGCGTGTGTGTGTTTGTGTGGTCATTAGGTACTTTCGGTTTTGTTTTTTGGGTTCGAGCAAGGAAATAGAGCACATCGCTGTGGAAGCATTACTTAAAAAAATGAGTGGGGAAGTAGCTCAGATTTTTTATGAGGGTTCTTCGCAAATTTTTCCCTTTTTCATTTGTGATTCATTAGGCCTATGTCCCTTCCTCCTTTCATTTCGTTATTTTCTTACGTAGTTAGTTTCGTCGTTGATATCTTTGCTTCATTTCGATCGATTTAGCTGAAAATTAGCCGTCAGCCAGCCAATATTTATAATTGGCTGGTGGCCATAAAATATGTGGCTAGCCGCAATTTAGCCGAAATTTCTGTTAAGCTGGCTGAAAATGACAAAATAATACGGCTGAGGGGTATACGGATTGTCGTAACTGCGGTGTCTACAGTCTCAGGAGAGGGCGGGATGGAGGGGGAGGAGGAGATGAGGAGTCAACACAGCACTCAGTTCTTGCTCCTCGTGCCGTATCGCTGCATGGAAAAAGGGGGCGGCAGTTGGGGTATAGTCGGCTCTTGGGAAGAAGGGAGGTACGGCTCCAGTGTGTGGGAAGCCAACAAATAATACCAATTTGAATACCGATGTTTCGGTTATGTTACTTTGGTTTATCAAAATCAACGAAAATGAAACTTACAGGTCATTACCAAGACGTAATACCACAAAATTTCTAATTACTTTTAATTAGCAAGTTACGAAAGCTGCTTACCGACTTTCTTTGCCTGTTAGCAGTTTTCGAAATTTGCTAGTTAAAAGTAATTAGAACTTTTTTTTTGGTGCTGTGTCTTGGAACCTCTAAGTTTCATTTCCATTGAGACAATGCCAAAAACCACAAAAATAAACTGCTTGCAGTGTTCACTTGAGTTTTTGGTGATTACGGACTAGTCTTATTCAAAAACTAAGGCCTGGTGACTGTTCCTCTCTGGATGAAGCAATTTTTTTTTAGGTTAGGTGGATATCGATGGTGTTAACTGATCAAGTGTTTCCAGATCATGGCGTGGCGTGGACAAGGGCGGATCCAAGGGAGGGGCCGAGGGGGCTGCGGCCCCCTCCAAGACAAATAAACTCGGAAAAACTGCCGAAATTATTGGGGGAAAAGTACTAAGTTACGAAAAAAATTAACGAAAAAGGAGAAAAACCATCTTGCGGCCCCCTCCAAGGATTCGTTCTGGATCCGCCCTTGGGCGTGGACGATCACATCCTGGTAGGAATGTGATCACTTCACATGGGTTGTAAAGGATGTTGTCACGGAATGGTGGCTGGGATATGGATTACTTCCTGCAACACCAGGCCTTCTTCATCACTTCGTTCATCCAAATTGTTGGATATTGGATTTTTCTGGCGAAGACTTGTAATGAGAGGAAAACACACATTACTACTTGAATTTTTGGTGAGTAAAAAGACCACGTTCAGAAGTTCGCATCAACACGCATCAAACAACCACACTTCGCATCATAACAGCATTGATTTTGATCAGTTACCATTGATCTTAATACGGCGCTGCATCTGGACAGCCCAATGTTAGTGAAGTTTTTAAGACAGCTGGGGGAGAAATATTTGGTCAATCGTATTGTACGTTGCACCTGTGATGTTCGTAAGAGGTACTACTTGTTTAAGCATTTAATTGCAAGTGATTCACATAGTACATTGAAGTGTTTTTCTCGGTTTGTGGTAATGTGTATTTTCCTCTCATTATGAACGAAAATTACCACTGTAATTACTTTTGCTGGTCTTTTGGGGCAAGACTCAGTTCCTAACCCTCCAATACCCAGCAATTTGGATCAACCAAGCAATGAAGACCTCCTGGTTGTTGCAGAAAGAAATTCGTATCCCAGCCACTGTCCCCTGACAACATCCTTTATAACCCATGTGAAGTTATAACAATCCCACCTGGGAGGAGTGAGAACATCCATGCCATGCACAGGAAAACCGCCATCAGATGTCACCAACGATATCTACTTAACCTGAAAAAATTGTTTCGATTCAGGGAGAAACAGCCACCCAGTATTGCCCCCCCCCCGCCCCTTTCTAAAAAAATCCCCGTCTGCCCCCCCCCACCTCTCCGTGAGACAGAAACCTCCCGTGTTGGCTCAGAGGTACCCCCATAACCCGTAGGATTCGAGTTATCCACCCCCCCCCCCCCCTGGTTCTGAGTTTCCTACTGCTGCGCCTTTGCTAACTCTCCCACCCACCTGCTTCACACAGAAGGGTGTGACTTGCTTCACTCCTTGTGGAGACTGAGCCTGTTTACACTGGTGAGACACCAACAGCTGCACACACTGATCAGCTACCATGTGAACAACACTCTTAGAAGGGACCCAAAGAGTGGAGTGGCCCTCCACTTGCATGAACATGAATTATTCCATCCAGTGGGAGAACACTTCAGTTCTGCTAAATTCTAATTCTTCGGGAGATTCACACACAAGAGCTTTGGAATCCTTCACCACTGGCCAATTCCAAAAGAATCGAGTCCCCCTCAACAACCACACAGTATACCATTCGTTCACATTGATTGACTAGTGCGACCCAAATTGGCCGAGAGGTTGGACTCTCCAGTGGCGACAGCAAAGATGCGAAGTCCAAATTTGTGATATCTAGATTAGTGGCATTTGTGGTGACTGATCGAACGACAACAAAAATATTTTTCAACAAGACTTGTCCCTAATCACCGAAAATTCAAGCAAACATTGCAAGCGGTTTAATTTCTTTGTGGTTTTTGGTGTTATTTGTCGATCAGATATCCTAAAATACACTCGATTTCTGTCCTGTGGCCTCAAAATTCCGAACAATTGCTTCAGTCTCGTTACAATGTGGCATGAGGTAACCTTAGTAGGCCACACTAGCTAGAATTAATCTCCGAGCGATATTCTTTAATTGCCATCACTGAGTGTCTTGGTCGAACATCTCAACTTGGTTGAGTCAGTCACTGTCGGGCTACAAGGATCAGTCTTCATTCTTCTACACCATTGAAACCATCTCCTCCATTTGCTTCGTATACTTTTTATTGTCGATGCTCTATGGAATTGGATCAATTGCAGGTGAGGAGAATCCTGCAGCCTCCAGTTTTTCCTTCATAGTCTCCATGCATAAAGACAAAGTAGCCCAGGGTTGGAATATTGCATTTTTCCAGTGTTGAGACACTTGAGCCGTGCATGGAGGTAGTTCGATTGGATCTTGCTTCGAAATTTTTAGTAGATCCATGAACCACACCACCGTTGGCCACCGAGATGCTATATGTAGCAGCCTGGTGACTGGTGGATCTTGTTCAGAACTTGCTGCATCAGTGAAAGTGGGTTGAACAGGTAGGCTGATATTACCTTACACCAAATGCTTAATGCATCCGTTGCCTCCAAGTCCTGGCGTCTGGAACTTGCTTCGGTGACACATAATTCTCCAGTTGAATGTTCTGTAAAGTTGCGAGATCACCCATCAGTTTTTCCAAATCTGGAAGCTTGCTTTGCAGCCCCTTGGTGAAGGCTCCATTCCACCGGCAGAGCCTGATGTTGTCTGGACAGTAAATCTACCGAAAATTTTCCCGGGATGTATCTCGGGGTAAGTGTGATATTAAAATCCTGGCAGGTCTTGAAGATTGCTGAGACCTCCATGTGATGGGAGCGGGAGTGTGCCTCACCCTTTCTTTAACGTACACAACCGTTGTGGTGCTGTTACACATCACGCCAACCGAGGCATCTTGTGTAACAGCACAACTGCCGACCACTGGTGTAAGGCTGCCCAAAGCTCCAAGGTGTTTATGCGTAAGCAAGCATCCGTAACTGACCATGTTCCTGCGAGTTTTCTGTCCTCCATGTGGGCTCCCCATCCTTGCAGCAATGCATCCGTGAACAACATGTGAGTAGATATGGTCGCATGAACAACTGCTCCCGTGGTCAGCTTATGTTCCTCACTCCACCATTGTAGCTCTTCCCTGGACAGGAAATGGAGTGAGACGGTGTCTTCCTACAAAATTCTGTTGGTACAGAATTCCTCCCGAAACCACTGGAGTCATCTAGCTCGGCAGGCCCCAATTGATAACCAGGGTTGTCGTTAAGTCCATTTGATACGTAGCACTGCCGAGGTTGCTTGCTGATGTTGAAACCTGGTTGACAAGTTCCTGAACTGAGGATGTAATAACTCCAATCCTGTCGTTTGAGGTCTCACCACAAACTGCTAGATAGAATAGTTGCTCCCAGGAACCTGAAATTCTGCTCCACCATGAATTCTTTGGGTTGATCCGAAGGCCCAGTCGCTGGAAGAGTGTTCCTTCGAATCTTGTATGACTTATTAGTTCCTATCAGCAAAGGCTGCGAATGATCCTATTATCCTAGTGCGTGTCTTCACTCTCCTCTGGTTAAAGGCGCCTGTTCACCATTTCGATAGTGTTGCCCATATTCTAAACGCAGCATCCACGTTCCATATTCTCCGTCATTCAATAGGCTGACGTGGGGCACATGATCTTGTTTTAGTTATGAAAATCGCAGAGCTGCTGCGAATAGTGTTGTTCCATTTTTAATTTACCACTATTTTCTTTGTATTGCTTGAAGATTCTACGGTGCTGCATCTAGGAGTTGAAAAGGTGAAATGGCGCCTTTAAGGTACGCCAAGATGGGTATGAGAACTAATGTGAACATGTGGGGTGCCATGCAGAGTTCGAAAGGGATTCCCTGATCGAAGCCAATGTCTCCACCTTGAAATGTTCTTTTCTGATAAACAAGAGCTGTTGCAGGTCAAAGATAAATCTTGGTAACCCTCCCTTTTGGGATGACCTTGGCCAAGCTATAAAAACCTGGAGGTTCCCTCTGTTGATGGTTGAACTGCTCGTTTTCCTGGTAGCACTTCTTCCACTTCGAGCAGTGGGTCATTGTAATTCTGTAGCCAACTGGGAGTCCCTCTTTAAAGAGTTTCTGTGTTGAGTTGTGCGGAGGTTTGTAACCTTCCTTTATAATGGATAACGCATACCTGTAATCTGTAACTGATTCCCATTCTTTGAAGTGATCCTGCAGTAACCTGTTGAAGGTGAAGGGGTGCAGGCTAGAAGACTTCCTCATCATTGGTGACCTCCTCTTCCCTTTGGATTTGAAGGTGTAAGTGGGGAGGAAGGAGGTTCTACTTGGATTTCTTGATCCATTCTACTTTGAATTCCTCCTGTACTTCTGAAACCCATGTTTGATGCTACCCTTCAAATCCCCTTTGGGGTCCCAACGATTGTTTGGGTTCTTTAAAGGGGTATCGGAGCAAAAGGGTTCCCGATGTAAAGGCCTTACATTTGTTGGGCCATTTCCTTCTTTGCTGGCGGTTTAATCTTATCGTTCAATTCTGGCGCAAAATCTCAGAGCTTCCCATTAACACCTAGTCCGAGTTGTGGAAAATCTGGAAGTCTTATGCTTCCCTACCACTTCCTTGAGGATGCTAGGTGTCCCGATGAAATATGAGTCACTCCTCCATAAGCTTGAGTTCATTGCGTCCTTATGATGCTTAGCCATTTGTTTCATCAGAGCAGGACATTCCTGAGAATGCTTTGTCTTCAGGCGCTAGGAGGAACGATCATAATGTTGCTGTCGACACCGATTTCACTAATAATGATAAAATAATTTGTTGCTGGAGCAACAGGACTGGTCCTGTTCTTTGGAACGGGACTGCCAAGGAGACAGTATTGAATAAAGTCTTCATCAGAGATAGCTCACAGTCCGAGGTGGACAATCCTTTCCTCCGACTCGTACTGTTTCATTGGGATCCGAACCACTGTTGATGAAGACAAACTGGAGTTGAATTCCATCGATGCCTGGAACTTTCTTTTAGGAGCTGAAATTTTTAGCCTTTGAAGTGGAGAAATTCCCCGGTTCAAAAAGAAATCACACTTAGGCATGGATGGATCTTTTTCCATTACGACGAGTCTTCCTCCTTTGCGAAGTATTCGACCGACATCCAGTAGAGAGCGAACCGGCATTTACAATTGGGGAGCAAACTGGGGGTCAGCATATTAACATAGGTCAATTTTGGAGCGTCGTCAGATAATCACACCATCCTCACGATGTTCTCAAACTGTCTTTGAGAATGACTGGGGTTCCTTGCCTGCGTTCGACTCTAGATTCGTCGCTGCATTCGTCTCCCTTGTTACTTGATGATGAATGGCCTCTATGGCAACCTCTGCTACAGATGACTGACTGATGCTTTAAGTAATCGTTGAATCCTAAATCTCAGACGGCGTGTTGCCAAGTGAAGCTTTCTGGGGTAATGGTGACTGGCGCCTGCGTTTTAGCAACTTGTTTCTTTGTTTTGATGCTCGACCCTCTCCCTTTGTGATGACTGATGCCACCCTTATATGTTTGCCAACTATTGACACAGATTTTCGTCCATCCTCCTTGCAGGTACTGAAGAGTGATGCAGGTAGTAAAACTTGTATTGCGATGACCGATCTCCAATTTCTGCTTCGGAATCCTGTAATACAATTTGTGTTGGTGTCGATCGGATGATGAACTGCGTCAAATTTTCTGAATTGGGGAATGACGACTGTGTTTGGTGACTGATGTCTGCCTGTTGCTATTGGCGTCCAACGTTTGGCGACCGTCATCTGGTGTCTGGAGTAATGAACGTCTGATCTTCATTGTTCTTCTGGCTACTGGATACTGGCGTAGCTGCACCTGCTGCAGAATACTCCCGCAATCTGGCGGGGTATTTACTTTGCCATTCAGTGGAAGCGATTCGAATACTGGAAAAGTTTCAATGATTCTTATTCTAAAAGATCTTCAAGCACTGGAAGCTTTTTTTCTGCACTGCATCGAGATGAGCTTCATTTTCCACAAGGCCTTCTAGCGGTGACTGTTGGTTGGTTATGACATGTGGTAAACAATGTAATTTAAATTTAGCTGGGGATTCGTGTAGAATTCCGGATATTCCATAAAATTATAGTGTGTGTTGGGGAGAGGGACGGGGGCGCATCTTGTATATTCCTGTTGAAGAAAACACTCGGGTGATCAGGAGCCATGATTGGCGACGAGCAGGGTGTGTTGTGAAACGTGGTAGAACAGTAATAACATCCCGGCTTCAAAGAACAAAGACAACGTTGTGACAATGATCAGTAAAGATGAGATACAGGTCTTGTACAATTTGCTTCAACTAGTGAAGTGAACGTAAGCAAGGCGACAGGTCAATAGTGGGACTAATGCTACAAAACATTACCACCAGAAGTACAGCGTAGTCCATAGAAAACGCAACAGCAATATTTTACTAAGTCTAAACTTTTTTGTTAGCTACCTCCAGAACCGTCATAGGGCTTTCAAACTACCCGTTCTATTAGACATGTTCTGACCTTTAAGATTGTCTAGGTTGCTAATAAAAAGGTTTGGACTTAGAAAAATTTTGCTGTATTTTTTTTTTTGGACCACCCTGTACGTGAAACTGGATGAACTGCGTTTGTTATGTGTGCACACTTCATATAAAGACATTTGATGCAAGCTACTGACTAAGGTAAACAACATTCACTTGCTCTCCCTTACTGAATCTGTTAACATGGAATTGCAAATACTGCGCAATTTCTGGTAGCTCTGCTGTTAAACTTGTGATGGCTCTGTTGTTATCTACATAACCCATCAGAAGGTTACGGGTCCTTCGCGAACAATTTACATCATAAACAGTGACAAAGTGGTTAGGGAATAGTGAAAGCAGTGAATTTGTACAGCGATGAACTTTTGAATTTCACCAAGCTGAAATACGAACGACGACCGCCACCTTTGTTTTTGTCTTCGGAAGCGACAGAAAACAACTTGAATCTTTAAAACTGATGATAAATAAAGCCAATAACTTCAAAATACTAATTACGTAAATTTCCGCAGTAAAAACGTGATTTAGGGCTGAAGATAGTTAAAGGAACATTTGTCGTACTCACGCGTAGTAAACGTTAAAACCCGAAATTTCTGGTAAAATGGCCGATCGAGGGGAAATAAACAACACACATGCGTTCGGGATTGACAAGTTTCGACAGCAAAAACTACTTTGACTGGTCATTCTCCGTAGAGATGGTTTTTAAAAAATAAGGCTTATGGGAATACGGAAAATATGGAAAACGGAGCGACGATTAAGCCACATGTAGGAGACATTGCACTACCTAAATGTGAAGAGAACAGTGTCTCTCAGGGTGGTCCACAAAAAAAACTAATGATCCAACATTATTTAGTTAGCACCCCTCAGAACCAGGAGAGGACACTAATCAAATCTAATGAAACGGGAAGATTTATGTCCTCTACTGGTTCTGAGGGGTGCTAACTAGAAAATTTGGACTTAAAAAAGGTTGGGTCGTCAGTTTTTTGTGGACCACCCTGTATAAGTTTTCTTTTACAACAACCTATGTAACGCCAGAGCAAAAGCCAAAGAAATTTTGGGACCTCTTCAAGACCAAATTTGCAGCAGTCACTAGAATGCGGAAGATTACGGCTTGTAAAGATTTAATAAGTTGTAAAATTGCAAGAGAGTGAACATTTGTCACACTACTTTAGTAGGATAAGAGAACTAAGTAAACTAGCGAAACTTTCCAGTGCTCAGCTTTTCTGACGAGTTCTTTGCATTACTAATGTTTTGTGGTCTCCCGTGTGAGTCCAATGACGTATTGAGGTTTTAACAATCGAAAACACAATGCCACAGCAGTAGAACACAGTTGAGTTCTTCTTTTAAAAGTTTTCAGTGAAATTGTCGTTGATCTTATTCGGAAAGGTTCGTACACTAGGAAATTGAAATGTCAATTGAAATTTCAATTTCCTAGTGTACGAACTTTCCGAAGAAGGTAAACGACAATTTCACCGAAAGTTTAAAGAACTCACCTGTGTTCTCCTGTTGTATTATTGTTTCGAATTATTAAAATATCAACTGCATACCATTGCAAACGCTGATTACGGGTTTTCGTTAGACGTATTGAGATTAACAGATTCCTTCGAAATGGACAAATACGTGCCAGACTACATAGAGCAATTTTTGCTAGAAGACAAGAGAAGTTGCCAATAGCAAGTAGCTGGGAATTTGTGTAGTGGTATCCCACAGTCATTTATTATTAAAGATAAGCAAATTTCGAAGAATCAAGGTACAAGAAAGATCAAGAATAAAGGACAAAAGAACATTTGTGCTGCCTGCAGTAAACGAGGATATTTTGCCAGAGAATGTCGCCAGGGAAAGACTGAACAGTGATAAGAAGAACCAAGAGCATCAAATTTCGGAAGATATGGTTCAGGTTAGCTAAGATTGTGATGGAGTCGAAGAAGGGAGTACATCTCGAAACGACTGCATCATTAATTTGGGGGCATCTGTAGACTAGTAATGACCAAAAAGAAAGAAGACTTTATAAGCTATGAATTCTTACGAAATAAGCAAACCCTAACGACAAGTAATCCCCCAGTCACCATGACAGGGGTTGGGTCTGATATCCAGGAATTGAAGATGTTCCAATTCCCTTAAGTGTATCACATTCCAAGTTGGAGAACAAATGTGATTTCGACAAAAAGTGTGTACGGTTTCATACTTAAATTTCGTGAAAATTATGGCACAGAAAAATGTAACGCAGTTTCAAAATGTCGGTTGGAAACGTTGTTTCCGCAAATTTTGGACAAGCATCTACACAACATCGCTTGTCTTCATCAGGCCTACACCGTGAGGTTGTTTTGAGTTAGTATTACATCGTGTTGCTTGTGGAACTGGTGGTCGTCGTTCTCATTGTGTTCTAGCTGGTGACCATTGATCTTTAATGGCTATCTAGAAACGAAGCTGCTGGTGGCTTCCCACTTTTCCTACAGTAGAGAAGATAGGTGTGGGTGAATCAAAGTTGGAGATTTTGGGGCAGGCTGTTGGCTGGATGTTCATTAGGGGGACTTGTGGCGTTTCAGACTGAATAATGGCTATGGTTTCCTCCAGGGCTCTCAAACGCCTGTCATGATTGGAGTGGTTCACAGTTTTTACCTGATCCCATGCAATCTCATGTTCAGTAAATCCATGGTGCATGGCCACACCATTATCCTTGTCTCCAGATCTTGTGGCTGTAATGTGCTCAAGGATTCGTGTGAGCACGTCTCGTTTTGTCTCTCTTATGTATATGGCAGGGCATTCTCTGCATGAAATTTTTGCCACGTGACACATTAGCCAGAAACTGCCCCAAAACATCTTGTACAATACAAAATTCCATGTAGAGAATGTCCTGCCATATACATAGGAGAGACAGAATGAGACATGCTCACACGAATCCGTGAGCACGTTACAGCCACGAGATCTGGAGACAAGGATAATGGTGTGGCCATGCACCATGGAGCCACTGAACAAGAGATTGCATGGGATCAGGTAAAAACTGTAATCCACTCCAACTCCAATCACGACAGGCATTTAAGAGCCCTGGAAACCATAGCCATTATTCAATCTGAAATAGCACAAGTCCTCCTAATGAACATCCAGCCACCAGCCTGTCCCAACATCTCCAACTTGATTCACCCATGCCTATCTACTCTACTGCTGGAAAAGTGGGGAGCCACCAATAGCTTCGGTGCCAGATGGCCATTAAAGATCAGTTGTCACCAGGCAGACCGCAACGAGAACGACCACCACCAGCTCCACAAGCAACACGATGTATACTAACTCAAAACAACCTCACAGTGTAGGCCTGAAGACAAGCGACGTGTGTAAATGCTTGTCAAAAAATTAGCGGAAACGACGTTTCCCCACCGACATTTTGAAACTGCATTATATTTTTCTGTGCCAAAATGTGATTTCATTAAAAATACACGTATTTCGCTGGGGCACTTGCATCATAGAAATGATAATCTCACAGAATTGGTCATGCAAGACTATGGCACATTTGTGCTTCAGGGACACCTTCTGAACTCGTTTCAAAGACAATATTTTGCCATATCTCTCAATCTCATGTTAGCACCATCTTGGAATTTCGTAACAGTGTCCACCCTGTCATTCAGGTCACGTACAAACTTGAAAATGATCAAAATCAGCTTAATTAACTCAATGTTTCCATCACCCGACATAACTAGTTTTTCAGTTCGGCACGTTCAAAAACCTTACCAGACTTCCTGTGTACTTCCTTTTTGTTATAAAATTAAATTAAATGAATTAAACTTAAAAATTCGGAACAGTGTGAAATATTGAGTCATGACAACCTTACTAAGCTGAGCGAGTCTGCAATGTGATTTCAGGTAGAATTCTATAAAAGGCAACATATAAAATTTCACTCCCAGATAACAAATGTCTAGTTGAAGATCCTACAGGCAGGACAGTGTTGGATATCGAGTGAATACGTGACAATTATCCCCAGTTGATATTACATTGCAACGAAGAGGATCTACCAAAGCAACTAGAATAAAGAATCAATATTTTTAACAATGTCATAAACAGGACAGACAAAGTTTTGATAATTTAAGTTAGTGGGGGAATGAAACTAAGTCAAAGAAGAATGATATTTCATCTCTGCCACGAAAGACTACGGTATATGCAATATGAATTATTCAATAGAATGCAAACTTATGAAAGTGTTGCAGAGTGCCAACACTGTCGTCCATTTTCTCAATGTGAAGTGTGTCAACTGAGTGTTCACCTCTGAAGCCATTCAAGCCAAGCAAATTTTAACGGTTAAACACTAGGCTCAGTCTCGTATACAGACTATCTGTGGTCCAGTGCCAGTACCAACTTTACATGTTATTATAACTTTTGGCCCCTATTTTTTTTTTAAGTATATCGTCCATATTAATCAGTGTCAAACCCTTTTTTGATGTCGCTTTGTGAAGGCCTGCTTGATGGTACACTTTCTGTACGCTTGATGGAGTGTACGCAATTGATGACGCAACTGATGGACAATTTCAACAACACTAAAAGTGAACGACACTACACAAGTTTCTCTGATGACCATACGAGAACAGCCTGGATCGTCTTACTAAAAAAGAAGAATGAAATATTTGAAAAATGTAAAGCTTTGCAGACTGAAGTGGACAGAAGATTCTAGGACCACGTTCCAATAATGGCGCAGAATTGTGTAGCAATTAATTTGAGAAATATCTGGAAGAAAACACGACAAAGCTTCACCGAACACATCCCTACACGCCACAACAAAATGGTGCGGCGTAACGGATGAATCTCATATTGATGGAAAAAGTCCGTACGTCGTCAGTGGGGGTGGTTTACCAAAGTCCGTTTGGGTAAAGTTATATGAACTGGCAGGAGTAGGTTGAGTGGGCAAAAGAGGCACCAGTACATAACTAGAGGAAACAAATTAATGATGTGTCGAGTACTAACAGAACATTCAATGAGTGAACTCGTTGCCAGATGAAGAGTTGGTTATTTGGTTGGTTATGACATAGGAAGAAGCGGATATCAATTGTGGAAACCTGACCTGAGAAAGGTAGTTGCCACTCGTGATGTCATTGTTTGATAAGCATGTGTTTTATAACACAATACTAAGATGGACCTAGGAGATCGTAACTGTGTTGCAAGCGTCGGTAACTCAAGACCTGAGAATTTCAACAGTAATATAGACCCTGGAATAAGTCTGAGCTTATCAAATGATGAAACTAACAAAGACAGCATCACCAGTGTGCCCGCCACATATCGCCACCAGCACCAGTGTGAGTACATATTCCTGTACATGGAACTTTGCTGCAAATCGAATAGAAACTGCAACAGTGATATCATTCAAATGCAGTGACGCCACTATTAACAGTTATGGTGATCGTTCGAACTCATTTGATGCAACGGTAAAACGTAAGTTGCTCTATCTTTGTTCTATGCTGTCATTCTTCAAACAGTTTTCATGCCGTAAATATGATTTAAACAAGATGTGAGGCATGATTGCCAGATTCTGCAGAGATTTAAGCAATATGTAATGTTTCATGTTGGAAGATAACACATTTACAAAAAATGCAAGGCATTTTGGAGCAAGTGACATTCCAGTTGGGAAAATATTTGTAATATTTTTTTACTGTATGCAGTTGTAGTAGAAGGTTCACGTTGCTTTGCGCCGCTCACAAAGAACTAGGAAGAGGTTGAATGGCCATAACTTTTTTTATATTGAGCCGAGCGCTAGTCAATTACAGCAGCAACCTCATTATATTATTCAAGGTCTAATAAATACGAATGCAAACCTATTTACGTACGTTGCCTTTTGGACTTGTATGTCAGACTGCTTGAGAGGGGAATCAAGCCCGTGACCTTTAAAATCATAGGCCAAGGTCGTAATGCTGAGCTATACTGAGTGCTGTTAACATTTCGCAGCCAGCTGGAAAAAAACCGATACCAAATGCAACCAGTTACTTTTGCGCTGGACAATGACTAGTAGTAAACAGAAAGCACCTGGTCAGTTCTCAAACAATTGTTACCCCAGTGCAGTTACGCCATTCAAAGTTTCTTGAAAAAAATAGTACATCTACGAGGTAAACCCCATCATTTACTACGATCACAATTTCATGTTACTTGATCACTCGATAGCCTATACCAAGCACGACCAAGAGGTGCTACTACGAAAAAAACTGATTTAGTCAGAAGGTCAGCCATCATGTGTTGTGTACGGAATTTCAAACCGACTCGATGCAAAAAAAAAAAACTCTTACATCTTTTGCACCAAATCAGCCACCTACTGTGTTTTCTGGAAGATGGGCAGAAAACTATTCCTTTCAATTGATTTATTAAAACCGGCCTAAACAGAAAGCGTAAGAAAAACCTGATCACACTCGTCAACCTAATATCGACCCAGGATTGCTTATGTTGACAAACGGAATAAACCATAATTCCACTAAGTACATACATATCCATCCACGAAATGTGCCAGAGAAACCAGAAGAGGTGATCCATAGGTCTTTTACTGAAAGTTACGCGAGTCCTTTATTTATGAACAGCACAGCGGTAAGTAACAAATTTATCTACGTACAGTCTGGGATCTCACATACACGTGCAATGGAAGCATCGTCCGAAATTTGACATGCGACAGAATAACAAACACGCTAAAACTGTTAGTTGTTAATCCACAATTTTAAAAAAAGGTATAAACTTAGGTTAATAAATTAGCTTAAAACAGCAAAACATGCTGCAGCATACAGATGGAAAGACAAAATCCGGCTTGACGTTAACAATGAATTGTATTTACACTTGCATGCGAGGAAAAGGTTGGTGACTTTACCTATTTTTCAATAAAATGAGTTATCAAAAATCCATCAGTTCAGGATCTTGGGCTTGCACACAAATATTGATAATGGCTGCAAAGAAGAACGTGTACTTTCATCAGCGTACTGAATTTTACCAGTGACGTTTTTGGAAACAAATTACGACGAAAATTACACAATTAAAAACATGACAATGATTTTTCATGGTATTATACACGCATATCGCCATCAAAATTTTTAAGCGATTGCAGCAGTTTCTCCTTCCCACACCCTATCAACAAACTGCAGAGTAATTACAGAACTCTAATGGTAATTAGAAAAAATCTGTACAATTAGAACAACTATAAACATTACGATTGATAAAGTGTTAGCACACAGTAATGTCAGTATTTTTAGTTAGACGAGATTAGGACAAAAACAAATTTCAGTTAATGTCAGTCTTTTTTGCCTTCAGCCACTTGTCAAAACGAGGGTTAAAAAATCGTCCTGCGTATGCATGGACGCTAAATCTAAACGTCGATACACAACATGAATGCACAACTCATCAAATGCTTCGCTCCTTTTGCTCTCGCTACTCGCTTTTAATCTCGCGTCCCCAGGAAATTCGAGCGTTACAGAAGGTCACTACAGGTCGGCAAACTTTCAAGATTACAGGTAGACGTAAGTAGATCGTCCTTCTTGATGAGAGAGTACTTTGTCCAAGATGGAACCACTGTCTTCCGCAGCAACAAGACTTCAACTGATCCATTAGTATTACCAGTACAAACGATTCAGGTACCGCGACATGTGCTCAGATAACATCTTTGCGGTTTCGCTAGAACGCAAAATCCGAAAGTATAACCAATAAAGTTCATT
>JAHWFP010252435.1:2423-24350 GCA_023313725.1 Lithobius niger | reverse complement strand
TGACCATGGATTAATCAACAGAACCTACTTACCTGCAACTTGCTCATCAGAAAGACCAATTTCCGACTAAAAATAAGAAGAAAAAATATTGTTTTAGACTCGCATACCATATAACAGAAAATCAGTTGACTGATGCATCTGAAGCACCAGTTAGTTGGTCGACGAGCGTAAAAACAAAGGCCAATCGAAAAGTCTTAAAAATACAGTTTGCATTTTAAACTTTAATTTGAGCGTGTTGTGAATGATTTTTCTAAATTTCGAACATTCAAAGTATAGAGCAGTGACACGACGTAGTATTATTGTATATAACTCTATGCTGGAGCCTTAATGGGTTAGCTGCAAGGGGCACTGCAGAGAGAAACAGAAGGGCGTCATACTGAAGCCGATTCTGTGAAGAGTGATTTCTTAGACCTAAAACGCGCGATTTTTGTTGTTGAAGAAAACAACGTTATTTTAAGCCTAAGAAATCCGCTCTTCCGTTGTTTTTCCCTCCATTTTTATGTAGTGCACCTTGTAGTTAGGCCCTCCAAAACCCATACTGGTGTCAATATGGCGGCTAATGTCACTGCTCTATAGTCATGGTTATTTTTTCTCTAAGATCTGCGCATGTTTCCATTCTCTCATTCTTTAACGTTAAAAATGTCGCCTAATATTTCAAATATCATTGAAATATCAAGTCGTTTATTGTCTATTGTAAATCTAAGTAGTATTTTGTATATTGCGTATTACAACCTGTTTAATTTAATTCTCTTTTTTTCACGAGCTAGTTCCCTCGTACTTCAACCGAAGAGGAGATGCATGTCACTGTCTGTTTTGTTCATCTATCACGTCGCATGCATTTGGTGACCGGTATCTTGGGTATCTTGAATTAGAGTTTTTTATTGTATATATATTTTTTAATGGGCCAAACATAGGTGGCCGCTAGTCCCGCTGTTTTCTTCCTTCCACATATTGCCGGGATAAAGTTATTATTGGGGAGCATCCCTTATATGGCCAGTTTTAAACAGCATTGTTGTGACTTCCCGTTTGCATGAAAATGCCGTGATTTTCCGTTTCCGAATCATTACTTATACAGACAATTCAAATGAAAGACACACAAACAAACAAACGAATTAAGATTATCGAGATTCCCCCTGTGTGACTGGAAAAAATATGACATCATCAATACTGTGCATCTTTGTTGAAAAGACAGTTCGAGTTATTACTTATACAAACAAATCAGTTTGTAGTACTAACGACAAATTAAGATTATCGAGATTCCCACTGCAGACTTCTATAGAATAAAGATTGGGAATCTCGGTAATCTGGCGAGACACACACAAACAAACAAACAAACAAATCTTACGATCTAAGTTATATAGATCATTATCTAGCTGTTGTTTCCGTAAAATACCGAAACATACTTAGAGCGTCACTAACCTAGTTCTAATCGAAAAGAGTAAAAAAGTAAAAGGATCCCCCCGTTCCACCAGAATACTGACATCAGTGAAAAATGGCTGCCATTAAGTTGTGTGGTTCGACTATAGAGCAGTGGCATTTGCCGCCATATTGGCACCAGTATGGGTTTTTGAGGGCATAACTACAAGGTGCACTACATAAAAATGGAGGGAAAAACAACGGAAGAGCGGATTTCTTAGGCTTAAAATGACGTTGTTTTCTCCAACAACAAAAATCGCGCGTTTTAGGTCTAAGAAATCACTCTTAACAGCATCGGCTTCAGTATGACGCCCTTCTGTTTCTCTGTGCAGTGCCTCTTGCAGCTAACCCATTAAGGCTCCAGCTTAGAGTAATATACAATAATACTACGTCGTGTCACTGTTCTATACGATCACCCTTTCGTAACTAACACCAGTGATTCATGGTGTAAATTGCATGCAAGCACACGTCGACACAAAAAGTTGCCAGCAGCTAATTTTGTAAAGATACTGGCACTTTTGCATGAGGAAAACCTTTCGGGTTTTCTTCGTACACCATGGCACCATGAAGTGGAAGGTATTATGGGTAGTCAGGGTGCCTATCAAAAATTTTAGGCAAGTCCAGAACCTTTAATGCACATCATAACTATGAATTTCGTAACTGACAATTAATTAATGAAAGGCAGAATTTTTTCGTAATCCAACAATAAGCCGTTCTGTCATGAAATTCACCATGTTCTTCTAGCAGTAGCCAAGTTAAGCCCTTCCAACCACTATCCCCTATAAAATTGGTAAATGACAAGAAAAATATTTCATTTCAATCGAAAACAGTACAACAGGTGCCGTGCATTGTAAAGGTAAGTTCGGGTAACGTTTATTCGTTTTATTTTCCTTTACCGACAATAAAATTTTGAATTGTAGCTTTGTCACTAGCATTAAAGGGACATCCGGCCTGTCTTATAACAGCCACGCATTTACCAACACAAAGGGTAACAGCATCAAGTTAAAGATTGTGTCGTCACAAACCAGTATGATTCTCGTATTTTAACATCACAATTTATTATTTTCTAGGCTAGTGTCTTATAAATCATTTTGCTTCGGCGATCTATTGGAATAATTAATTTTAATTTTTACCGCATTAGTTTTTAGATTTTTAATCTCATGGTAATTATTATAAAATTAGTTCATGCACACACAGAGATGAAACGTCATGATTATTGTAAGCGTGCAAAGGATCATATACTGCGGGACGCAGTAAATAAAAGTTAACAATTATTCAACAGTAAATCTCCTAGACGCCACATTTTAAAACCGATTTTTACCAAGGGATTGACTAACAGTAATGAAATAGACCTTTGGGGCCGTACTTGATGTGGTAGATCGAAAAAAATGGCGCTGGGAAGAATATCCCTTTAAATACACAGCTTGCCATTCCATCAAGACGGATAAACGTGTTTGATTGTTCAACCCGTATTCGTAAACAACCGCTGTTATAGTAGAAAATACTAAGTTGAGTAAGTAGGTTAAATTGTTTCATTTTAAGTAAGCTATAACCTTTTTTAAGAAAACAAAATCGCGTAATCCAGAATAATTTCTTTGGAGTTCCCCCTGCCTCCCCCAAAATGAACACTCACTCATGAACACACATATTTGATAAATCGATAACCACTACAAGAACAGTTAACGCCACTGCCAACACTTTTGACTGAAAAGGCATCTGATTTATTTTTTATGAACACATCCTTTATCTTAAGTTGTGTGGACTGCGGCCTGTTTGTGATTGCGATAGTACAAGTGATGATTTACGCAAAACTGAACCTAAAACCAGACTCAGTTATACACCTCTATTTGTATGGCAATCTACTCTACAAGGCAGACAGTTTTTTGAAAATTGGCGGTTTAATTCCTTTTTTTCGTTTTGGTTTTGGCTTTGATACGATATGACTTTGCTGGTTGTGTGAAATGTCCTATCAATTTTCGGTAAAAATATATATTCGCCAAAACCGAAAAGAAACCCACGTTGCCCAGACACAAATCCGTCGAGAGAAGCCCCATGCTGGGACAGATATGTATCTTTTTCGCTCACCCCAAGGTTAGGTATTGCAACCGACTCTCAGAAATGCAGACAACCAATTTAAAACCAATCCACCAATGCCGCATCCAATTAATTTAGGAAGAAGTTTTCGGTGCACAACTGATTCGGATGCTTTTTTTGAAATCAAAACAGAAAACATCGCTCTGGGCACCAATGTCTAATGCATCGGTCCACCAGTCGAGCTTACGCAATAGGTTGTGTGTGGCTGAGCGGCCTGGAAGAAACCCAAATTGTTCAGGTTTAATAATGAATGTCTCCATTAAGTAAGGTAACATTTTACCCCTGATGACAGCCGCCATGACTTTACACATCACACAAGTTAATGAGATAAGCTAGTGCGTCCTGCCAATTAAGACCGAGGGTACACGGAGGTTTCTTACGTCGCTTTATCTTACGTCGACTTGAACTCACATCGCTTTAGGAGAGAGGTGGTTACACGGAAGTTGTAGTTGGAGTGAGTTAAAACGACAGCGGGGGTTCCTGCGTCGCGTTTATCTAATCCCCCCCATCAAGCAAACCCCTCTTTATTCCCAAGTCCCCATTCAGCTAGCCTGGCTATCGACTTCGTTTTAACGAAGTGACATGTGGCCGTCCTAGTTTCGTGACGTTTACGCGCGCTCTTTTCAACCAATCGTAAGGAAGCAATCTTTAGAGCAACGTAGAAAATGGGTTTCAGGTGGGTACACGTAGGTTGTTAAAGCGCTTCAACTCCTTACGTCGACGTATCGAGGTGGTTTGAGATAAAGCGACTTGAAAGTGGGTTTAGGTGGTTCTTAAAGCACTCTAAGCACTACATCGACGTAAGCTACGTCGACGTAAGATAAAGCGACGTAAGAAACCTCCGTGTACCCTTGGTCTAAGACAGCACTCAACAACACTCAGCGGACAATTGTAGAGGACATTGTAGTAGTATAATGCAACACCATAATGTAGTACCTCAGGTATACCATGGACTTATACTATCCAGCTCCATGGGTATACCTTGAACAAGAGTTTGGCACAGTGCATACTTGGCAAATATGTTGATGCATTATCATTTGCATACCATTTCTTTAGAAGGAGACAGAACATGCGTTTTAAAAATTAATTTGACAGAAGAAAACTGACTCTGTGTTGTGTTTCTTTGGGTGCTGGACGAATGGAAATCTGGATATCTAGTATAGATAATCATAATCAGAACACGACTCATAACACGACTGACCTTGGAGTCAAATATAGTATCTAACATTTGGCAGCAGGTCACTTGCAGCAAAGTATGAGAGCCTTTGATCAAACCTTTGATCAAAAGAGCAATTTTCGAGAGGACATAAGATTTCTTGGTGACAGGGTGATACAACTGTCCTGGGATTTCCGAGCTAGGACAACTCAAACTAATAACAACTTCTATGGTTGGGAATGAAGGTCATGAACGCAGGCGTTGTAATTACCGAACTGTTACAAAAAATATTATTTCATGGCAAATCAGAACTATTCTATAGTGGTTATTTTTAAATAGATATTTACGTTAGAATATTTTAATTTATAAAATTATCATGCAGAATTGCAAGGGTTTTTAATGAGCGTTTGTTGAAATAAGTGTTGACATGATTACACATTCAAACAGTGATGCCTACGGGGGGGGGGGGGGGGGGGGCCGGAGGAGCATCCCCCCGTTGCCATTTTTGGGGGGACGAATTTCTCCCCACAACATTTTTATTCACGGCATACTGGCCTAATGTTATTATGGTTGTATTCTTTTGGGGGAGTGGGTCAAAGTTCCCTCCCCTCCCCCCCCAAAAAAAGTTTTTTTTGTCTTTTGGCCCTACTAGGGGGGGGGGGGGGGGTCCCCCATTCAATAGGCCAGCCAGTCGTAAAAGCGAGAAGTTGGTATCATTATCACTATCATCATCACAAAACGAACAATAGAGAAGCTCGTCTGCATTATTCCAACAAAGTTAAAATCCCAGTCGGATTGAACAATTTTCAAATTTAAATTTTGACTGAAATTTAAGTTTTTAGGCTTCCAGCTTCCCAACAAACTTCCAACTTCCAACTTCCATAAATATAATTATAAGTGCTTGCAGGTCAACAGTGTGTAATGTCACGTATTCATATTTTTATACTCGTTCAATTTTTTAACCCTTTCCCCGCCCCTCCTGCCCAGTTAAAAAAATGGTATATTTCATAACATGATTAGTTGGCCCCCAAATAATCATGCTATGAAATATACTACTTTTTCTGAAGTTGGAAGGGGGATTAAAACTTGGGGGGACTCCTCATAGTCTTTGGGGGGAGGGGAGGTGCCCATGCATTCAAGTGTTTGGTCTCCCAATAATTTCAAACTATTTTACTGTTCCCCTTGGGAACTTCCAGACATGGTACCCAGAGAACAGAAAAAATTTCCATTTTCCATAATACAGTGTCATAATTCAGAGCATTATTATATGATTTAAATCATAACCCGTACTTGCAAGCTATGGTGCGTTTATTATGATGCATGCTACAGTGCAAAGCATTGAGGGCAGTAACACCTTGCAAAATAGGAGAATTTTTGGCATGCTTTTGAAACAACAAATCATTTTTGAATATAAGTAGGAAGAAAAATAATTACTTACTGGGTTGATGATAACGGTGAGTTCATAATTTTTTTCCTTTAGTTGTCCCTTTTTTGGTTTTTTTCCCGGTGGGCATTTTGTGGGAGGTGCTTTCTGTGCTCCTTTATCAGCACCCTTCTGTTGTGCCTTCTTACTCGATTTGGAAGGAGTCCCCCCTTTGGAAGGAGCTTTGGCACCTGCTTTTTGGGCTGCCTGGGATTTTCCTCCGCTTTTCGGCAACTCAGTCACGGGTTTATTGCGCGCCTGCGGGAGAAAAAAGGAGAAAGACACGATTAAAGATAATGGATAAGCGCCTAGTGAAACACAAAACAAGAAAAGCATCGCCTGAATTATCTATATATATATATATATATTTGGCTTAATCAGCAAACTGGAATAGAGCAATGACACGACGAAGTATTATTGTATACAACTCTATGCTGGAGCCTTAATGGGTTAGCTGCAAGGAGCACTGCAGAGAGAAACAGAAGGGCGTCATACTGAAGCCGATGCTGTGAGGAGTGATTTCTTAGACCTAAGACGCGCGATTTTTGTTGTTGGAGAAAACACCTTATTTTAAGCTTGAGAAATTCGCTCTTCCGTTGATTTTCCCTGCATTTTTAAGTAGTGCACCTTGTAGTTATGCCCTCCAAAACCCATACTGGTGCCAATATGGCGCCAAATGTCACTGCTCTATTGAATTGAATTTGTTTATTGAGCTGCGACCTTTTGTCATGTGCAAACTGAAGTTGAAATTGTTTAATAGAGCCATAACCACTACAGTTGTATACTCCGAAACAATCACTAAACCTGAAAATACAAAGTGACAAACAACGAAACACCAGTACCATCAAACACAAGCACCCAAGCAACCCTACAGCCAAATCTGAGACTGCAACACATCCACAGTGCACAAGGAAAGGACTTTCCACTCACCACCCCACCGATCCCACTGCAATCATGATAAAACAAAGCAAGCTTCAATAATGCTGGCTAATCAGCTGTGCTTTGGAACCATCACCAAGAGGGCGAGTGGGTTCATTCTTGGCACAGTTGCAAAGAAAAACGGCGAGTGACCGAGAATAAGAACGGATATGCCCTCTAACAATAATTACAAAGAAACACTATTGCTTCAATAATATTGACTATTAGAGCCGAGTTGAATCAGCGGGAATCACCTAGCCCGGCGTATGTTCCAACTGAGGAACAACTAGTAACATCACATTCCTCTTCTTCAGCATCCCGCACATTTGCAAGTTTTAGTGGGTGCTGTAAATACAATGAAACACGGCAAACAGTGGCGTAGATAAGGGTGTGCAAACGTGTGCAATGTACACGTTGCCCTCAGTGTTTGCGCACGTTGCCCTTTTCGCCAGTAACTACCTATTTTCCATACGCAGCAGGCAGCAGGCACCAGGTCTTCCTTATGCACATGTTGCCCTCTTCCTAGGCACATGTTGCCCAAATTCCTGGCTACGCTACTGACAGCAAATGTCCCAATAAAGTTCCTTTGGCATGCCACAGTCAATCCGTGCATTGGTGTTCGTCATCGCCATGAACAGCAGTTACTCTGCAGAGAATTATTTTGGAAATCATGGCGTGTACATCAGACTTTGACTGATAGTGACTGCAGAACAGAAAAGTAAATGATATTCTCAGTAGCAATAGATATCCCAGCTTTGGCATGCAGTCTGTAACTGATATCAAAAATTTATAGGGTTGGGAGGAGAATTTGTGAGCGAGACCCCCTCCTGAAACGTCTTACATTCATTCCTATTAGTTCCGTCTAAGTTTATAGAGGGCGCTATGAGTTTTATGTTGGAATTTCTACTCAGTTTTCAGCCTAAAATTAAACTGAACTAAACGAAACTAGCTTGTATTTAATTAATTATTACTTAGTTTACCTTAGTTGTAAATTAGTTTACTTTAGATTTGGGCTGAAAAATGAGCAAAAATTACCAGATGGAACGCGTGGCGCCCTCAAAAAACTCGGATGGAACTAATACGAATGAATGTAACACGTTTCAATAGGGGCTTTTTAGAGTTGCTAATTCTCCTCCACAACCCTATAAATTCCTGCTGATGATAAAACTATTATTATCTCGAAATCAAGAAAGGTTCATTACTTAACCGCCGTCACATACGCAATTTAGTTTTTCTGTGTGTTTTTTCGATCGTCAGTCCGTGGCTCGTAAGTTGTTCCTTTGCGAACCCGCATTTTGGAATAGCAAGAATAACGAGGTTAGTTATCGTTCACGCCATTTACTCTTGATAACTGTATCTACCTGCACTACAACATCGTTGTGACTAACCCAAGGCACAGCAGCCTATAGTAAAGGCCGGATCAGATCAAGACAAATTAGGCGCGTAAAATCAACCATTGACATAGAAGGAAGCGCAAGTTTGCTAGGTGCTGCCATCTGTACACCAAGCGGCGAAATTTCAAACTAAGTGACGAGGGTTCCAAATTCTGTCAACCGATGACGCCACTTGGCAAACTTGTTCGCGTCGGTATTTGTTGCGCCTTCTAGCGGAGCATTGCGGAAGGCAAAGATGATACGGCCTTTACTGTAGGTGGCTGTGCCCAAGGTCGTCCTGAATATACGAGAACTGAAGGATGAGCTCGTTTGCTGGCCATGCAATATTGCATATCGATCTAGTATCTTGAGTTGTTTGGTGAGCACAGTGTTCTATTCTGGTGAGCACTGGTGACGTCACGTAGTACAACTTCAAGACTGAATACTTTCCATATTGTAGGAGAATGTCCCCATGCACGTGCTATTTTGTTTTAACTCAACGAATTTCTCTTAAGTGTAAACCGAGTCGAGCTTGCTAATTTGTCTATGTTGTCGCAATGCGTCACCCCACATTATATTCAAATTGATATAGTCAACAGAAACCGTTTTTTTTTTTTTAAGTTTTGGCCGAAACCGAAGTCTCTATTGAAACTGGTAATTTGGTTTCAGAAATCGAGACCAAAACCGGAAGCAAGGCCTAACCTGAAGAGCACCAATTTTAACAATAGACAAAAAGCAAGAAAATTGTAGGTGAAGTCCTGAAATACTGAAATTGTGAGTGAACTATCATTTTCATAGAAATGTAGTCACAGACCAAGAGGTGGAAGTGGTTTTGGCTTAACCGAAAGTGCATCACAGCATTCGGCCCAAACGGAAACCATAACCAAACTAGTTATTCGGTTTCGGCCAGAACCGAAACTGAGTGTAACTTCACGACCAAAACTGAAACCAATAAATTTAACCGTTTTGGCCCCAAAACCGAACCCGAAATTCAAACGCCCTCTATAGAGCAGTGACACGACGTAGTATTATTGTATATATCTCTATACTGGAGCCTTAATGGGTTAGCTGCAAGGGGCACTGCAAAGAGAAACAGAAGGGCGTCATACTGAAGCCAATGCTGTGAAGCGTGATTTCTTAGACCTAAAACGCGCGATTTTTGTTGTTGGAGAAAACAACGTCATTTTAAGCCTAAGAAAGCCGCTCTTCCGTTGTTTTTTCCTCCATTTTTATGTATTGCACCTTGTAGTTATGCCCTCCAAAACCTATATTGGTGCCAATATGGCGACAAATGTCACTGCTCTATTGAAAGCCAGTGCCAGGATGAATGCATTTGCAAAGTTTGGCTCTAATATACATTGATTTTCTAACACGCAACGCTTCCTGCATTTATGCACTAATACGCATCCACAGCGTTGGAGATAATAATGAAATAATGATGATCCTTGGCTCCTTGTTCAGAAACAAGATACAAAAGTTAAAAAACGAGAGAGATAACAGGGGCAGCCAGATAACAGGGGCAGCCAGATAACAGGGGCCTGCTATGTTGGAAAATAACTTTGCTATTACAACATAATAATGACCCTTTTCAACCAAATATGTTGAATCTTATTTGGAATTCACAAACACACTACCATGGATAATGTCCTTAACCAGTACGGCGTTGGGGTCCCTATATGTGTTAACAAGGAAAGGTGAATGGAGGGGCGAAGGACACCAGACTGTCACCAAGGTTGAGAAATTATTGTACGCTTCAAATCTCAGTAAAATTTCGAAATTGTATGTACACCCAACTGCAAACATTCGTTTTCTAACAGTTTCACTGCCTTATCTATTCCCTAACTATCTATTGTGCACATTCTAGAGTTTTTCTCTATTTTTACACAACAAAGAGAAATTTGCTGCTTTATCAATACCAGTCTTGGACGCCTGCCTATCTACCAAGAAATCTAATACACCATCCGTGAGCTGCAATCGTAACAGTTGGACAAATTGTCAGGCCACGGGAACTTTCAAATCGTGGAGGAAGAGGTTAGCGCGATGGTAGGTATAGCTGGATTGGAAGAGCAGATGTGTTTGAGGGGAAAAGACACACATCCAGATGGTAATTCTGCTCTTCATTGGCCAAGCGGGACTTAACCCTTGATGGCGACGGCGGTTCAGAGTTGGTCTCGGGTCCAGCAAACCAAGATTGCATAAAGGCAATCTAGCGTTCTTAGCAAGCGTATAACTGATGTAAGTTGTGTCAGCACCAGACCTCTCACCAAGAGAGATGCAATATTCCAGCAGCAGCTAGATTACCTACAGGCCTTGGTACGACAATGCTAATGAGGAAAACGTGTTGGAACATGTCTGGACTTGCCAAAACTTGCCTTTGGTCGTGGCACCCTCTGTTGAGCAAATACAACAATGATTCCGCCATACATCATTGTTACACGCTAGGTTACACCAATAGTTTCACATGATTGCTACAATATGGTAGTAACCATATAAGCGGCATCCATAGCAACACAACAATATAATAACACAAGAGGCACCCTATTAGGCCTAGGAGAACACAGGTAAAATTAACGTTGAAAGGTGATCACGGCTTGACAAAAGACATTTTCCGCATTTCTTTTTTTGATATTAAGAAAAATACCTTCTCTTAGAACTTATTTCGCTCGCCCAGCCTCGGTAAATAATTTCTAATTAATTCTCAACACAATTTTCTTCAAAGGGCAACCAAAGTTATTATTGAAACTTTGCATAATTGGCATAATTGCATAAAAATAGCTCTTTTCTCGAATTATTGATGGCCAAATAATTAAGATACAGAGACGAAATGAGGCTTAAAAGAAGTTAAATTTAATGTTGTTTGTTCACCTTGCTTTTCAAGTGATGGAGTCGTTGAATTTGTATACAATTTTAACAAATTAAATTTTACAAGATTGGAAGAGAATTCTGCCCACTGGTGAATTAAATGCATTACCCCACCACTCTACCAACAAAAACAAAAAATGAAAATAGGAGAAATGATCCCTTTCTTTCTTATTATTGTGTATCAAATACTATCAACTTGACATGTTGTTAGCATAAAACATGGTACTGAAGCTTAATAATGAAGACTACTGTTAGGTAAACTAGCTGATTTCGAGAGTAAATAAACAATTTGTATAGGTTGTTACCCGCTTTCCGAGTGCTGAGATTAACAATATCGAGGCCACGCAGGGGCCGAGCCATTGTTGAGCTCAGTACGAGGAAAGCGGGTAATGGCCTATTTATCACCCAGTCACGTAACAATTGAAAAGCACATTCACTGTCATTGTTATTGCAAATCGTCCTTGTTCGCTGAAGGGGAAAATCAGCATTAGGATTCGTTCTTGTGTGTAAACATTGTTGCACGCACAGTCCCATTGTCAAGCTTTCTGAGCAAAATAACGTCAACACGATTCGTTCTTTGTTGTGAGTGTGCTGGCACTTTGTCCATCTCAGTACTCTGGGCCTAGGATGCAAATCCCAGTACTCCAGGCCTGGGATGAAGGTATCAAGCTTGGTGCATTGTTACAAGCATTGTTGTATAGTACTGAGATCGTCTAAACTGGGTGATAAGCTAAATTTATCACCCAATTTCACGATCTCAGTCCTCCTTTAACAATGGAACACGACGGTATTGCAACAATGGTTTAGGACTGAGATGCAAAAGGAGGCGTGATATCGGATATCACGGCTGCTCTTGGATATCACGCCTGGATATCACGCCTGGATATCACGCCTGCTTATGAATTAAAGAACATCATGCTTGCTCCAGATGTTAAAAAGGACGTTACAGTCTCGGTTAAAATTAAGAAGAGCATCGTGAAGAGCTTGTTTTGCTTAAGAAAGAGAAAATGCTTTCGTTTTGTTATTTATTTTTTCTTGTAGCACGAAAACATTATGACACTGAACTGCAAAGGTTATTTACGATTTAGTACCGTGGAAACTCAACGCAGAATAGCCCCTTCAAAGAGCTGCTCCTAAAAAATTTGGAGAAATTGTCTGAAGGGGCTGGTTGAGTTTCCGCGGTATGAATGGTGATGGGGCACTTCGGAATCGAGTTAGAATCGTTAAACAAGAGCACAGAACTCTTCATTCAGTAAGGAATAACAATGCTGTCAACAATGACATCTTTGTCTCATTGCCGACCTTTCTGAGCAAAAGAACGTCAGCACGATTCATCCTTTGTTGTGTGCGCGCTATGCTATTGTTGTCGGACTGAGATCGTGAAATTGGGTGATAAATAGGTTATCAGCCACTTTCCTCGGAGAGATATAACAATGGCTCGGCCCTGTGGACCTCGACATTGTTATATCTCACTCTTCGGAAAGGTGGCTGATAACCTATACATACTCTCATCACAGCATCCGTCACAGGAGTGTAGTAAAACGTGCTTCCATCTAGATTAAAAATTACAGTATGGTTAATGATTTTTTCCTAATCAACAGTATCGATCTCTTCACCACTGAGTTAGTCTGTGGGACTCACGATACGCACACGAAGAATTCCATTGTTAGTTTTAAAACTTCCAATCAGATGCTGGAAAATTCTCTAGCTTTATCTGTAAATAATTTCTGGATCTCCATTCAGTCAGTCATCTCAGAATTTCCCTAATAAGCACATCTGCAACCTCTAATTTATCCCCTAGAATAAGTGCAAAGTATCTTCTAGAACAGGATTCCTCAATAACAAATAAATATATGTAACCAAAATAGTGCAGTAATCTAACTGCCATTGTATCGCAACATCAAAAATTGAGTAACTTATCAATTTCGTCTCCTTCCTATGGATAACTGTTTCGTTTTCGTCTTCATGCATGCTGAACTGAAACTTTGTGTTTTTCCACTACATTGCACCAATTATTAAATCATTTTTGTAAAAGTTATATACTGCATTATTGCATGCGGAATATAACTCAGTTTGACATGTTTTAAACCCTTCACTTGAAAACGGTTCCGACCTAAAAACCGAAACGTCGTGATTTCGTATTTCACCAGCACTCGGTGGCTACTCTGTTTGTATTTTTAATAACTAAAGTGCTTTTTAACTTTCTGCTTTCTGCTTTTTGTATTTTTACACACACTTCTCGTACTATTGGCAGAAAATGATTCAACGAAGAAGACTGAACAATGGCAGGGCGTGGCGTTGACATTTGAGTTAGACCAGCCAGTTTCCTTTCCGATATCTCTCCTCCATCATTATCATATTACTGAGTAACAGTATGAGTACTCATTAGTTATTGCGTAACACGAATTAAATCAAGATCTACAACAATACCACGGATTATGCGTAGATACACTAAGCTCATTAGCCAGTTGGACTTAGGCAGTAAAACTGTTATCTGAGTACTCCACAAATAATACCAACTTGCAAGGTAAGTAACCTCGTGGTCTAAAAAATATACCCTTAGGCCTAATGGTTCCACTTTAACCAGCATCAGCCTATCGCACAACATACATCAAATTATTCGTTGATAAGGGAACCTCTACCAGATTTATTTAGGCGTAACATGGAGACTCAAGCATTTTTGATTTGTGGAAAAACGTGATAAATGACACGATGAATTGTTGACAAATCAGCAGCAGATTTCACTTTAATCTTAGGATTTTTTTGTCAATCAGTAGGATATGGCGTTCTGTGGCTTTCTGGTATGCTCACTTTGGCTCAATTTCTGAAATAATCGGAAAGAAAAGGCTTGGAGCCGACGAAGGTTTGCAAGCTGAGTATGGAATTTGACGTTTTAAGCTGGCTTGTCACCAATCTACAGCTGCTTTCTAACTATGACTGGTAAAAGACAGAGACTGGTTGACTTACCTCTACAAGATACAGAGTTCTCCTAGCTGATCGGTGCTAGATTATCTCCTAGATACATCGTCTCTGCATTCATATTTCATGCATCTTGGACAAAATTTTGCTGGGAAATACGCACCCAGACATTTAGGCAATGACTATCAATCAATGCCTAAAATGTCTGGGTGCTTATTTCCCAGCAAATTTTTCTCCAAGATGCATGAAACGATGCAGAGACGGAGAGAATCTAGCACTGGTCAGCTAGGAGAACTCTGTATCTTGTCATTAAACAGGACGGGAAGCCAAGTGGGCTAGAAAAAGGGTTAAATAAATATGGATGGAAACCTATTTACGTTGCCTTTTAGACTTAAATGTCAGACTGCGAGTAGGGATTTCTCGCTCAGGCAGTCTGACAAATATTTAAGCCCAAAAGGCAACGTAAATAGGTTTGCAGCCATTATATTTAAGAGATAAGTCATCCACTCCTTAAAGTCATCCTTTACTGAGCTACTAATAAAGCATAAGAACTTTTTAAGTCCAGCATGGACTTATTCTTGTTTGTATTTCAAACCAAAGTACATACCATACGCTTGTAATGGGCACCACAGTGAGATACTTTCTAGCCCTTTACTAGCTGGGTTAAAAGTGTTTTGATAAAATTCATATGAATCCGAATCAAATGAGAAAGACGGAGTTTGAATCTTTAATTTGACGACCCTACTGCACTAGTGCTCAAATCGGTGGTTGAAGGGTCGTTAATAGAGTTGTTGTAACCATTACGATCGTAGCTGTTGTTACCAAGCATAATGGCACCCGTTTTGCCCCCAATTATTAGTATTATTAACCAACGACTTAATGCTTAGGTACGTTGGGTAACACCTAACTGTTCAACCAACTATCACACAAAAACTCAGTAATATGTTTCAATGGTAGTACATTTGATTTACGTTGGTTAGGCATGTTCTCATTACTGGTGCCTACTTCAGAATTTTCAGTCAAGCTAATTAAGGACTAATAATATATGTATTTTTTGCTCCTTTTTTTTATTATTTATTTTTCATATTTTTACCAGCTAATAACTAGTGTATCGTAATGCCGCTTAAGGTCAACATTGACAGCACCACTGTTGCCATGACAGAGTATTAAAACCGACCTATAAAAAAATGGCACAACAGAACGTTGCTTCTTTTTTTGGATGTTAAAAATAATTTTATCCACTAGCTCCGACTCAAACAGAACAATGGCCCAGCTATGCAAAATACAAATAAACAAAATACTGTGAAGACACAGAATAAAGCTGTCGTATTAAATGCATTTTTCTATCAAAGCTCTTCGACCATTAATTGAAAGTTGTAGCGAGTGCAGGACGATTGTCGCTCTTTATCTTTAACCATGGCTGGTGGATGAGGGAGAGTAGTGAGTATAGCACTGTTGCCTAGTACCAATACCTCAAAAAGGATTTAACGAGCGTTAACCACTCCTGGTCATCTGCCCGAAGCCCTAAGGCCCTATGTCTGCAACAGCTAGATTCCCAGGCGGTCCCAGGCGGTAGTACCAATACCTTTAGCAATAAGCAACAATGAATTTAGAGGCCTGGAGCTTCGTGATCTGGAATCGTTTTACCAAATTACTAACTAAAATGCAAAAGTAATGTAGACGTTTTGCTTTAGAAAGTTTGAAAAGAATTGTGTAATGGGTTCACTAACATATAACAGTGAATCTGGCGCCAACTTTAAGCAAAGCCCAGAATCCCAACCCTAGGGCCCAGCGACTTTGGAGGTCCCCTAACACTCTAAATCGCTTCAAATCTCGTATTTAATTGCCATTAATTCGCTTCGCTCACTTGGGTCAGTCAGTGGGTGTCGCGACAGAATGCCACTCGTCAAAATGCCACCACGTCAAAATGCCACCGTCAAAATGCCACCGGACAAAATACCACCCTCTACCGACAAAATACCACTTCAAAATTTTTTACTACTATTTTTTCCACTATTCTACGATGTGTAGTTCAACATTCAGCATCATGATGACCTCGAAGGACCATGCCAAGGTCATTTAAACTAGCATCATTGTATGTACCCCGACCCATAGTATATGTGTGTACATTTTCGTGGTTCTCCTCTTAGTAGATTTGGAATGCCAGTAGCTTCTCCAGATTTTACATCACCCAGTAAAAACTTTAAAAAAATGTTAAGTAGACACCCTGTGAGAGTGGACTCTGCTAAGATGACAACTTGTCAAGGTTTGTACATTGTAACTGTGTTTATACATTGTGGATTTTTAAAAAAGATCAGTAGACAAATTTTGAAGTGGCACTTTGTTGGTAGAGGGTGGCATTTTGTCCAGGGGCATTTTGACGGTGACATTTTGACGTGGTGGCATTTTCACGAGTGGCATTCTGTCGGTGATTCGTCAGCGTGCTTCACACGCTAAATAGAAGTACTGGCAATTAGGAAGCAACTTGCTTCGCATTGTTGCTGAGCAATCGTTCATCAAATTCCTTAAAATGTCTGCAATCCATATATGGAAAGAGTATGTTTTACTTTGAGCAAGCGTACTGCACGTGGAAATTGTTACTTTGCGTGCTCAATCTGTACACCTCCGTGCTTCAGAAACGCGAACGTTTGACTACCTTTAAAACATACTGTCTACATTTTCGACGTATCCAACCAGTTCAAGCGAACCAAATAGGAGATTTAGATGTTATGTTGCTGATCATAATTTAGTATGATGTACGGTGGAATGTTCTTTGTTGTGCTTAAATCGTTACCCAACGTAACAATTGGTTTTCGTGATAATTTTGCAGGAAGCTAGAGTGGTTATGATAGCAGCGAAAGACTCCTTGGAAGGGTGGTGTGGGCTGTTTGGCCGGAAAAGTTTCTTTGGGCAAGACTTGGCGCTTTATTTTACCAGTTTGTCCTTGCTGTTTTGTCAAGGGCATTTAGGCATGGAGACAAGCAGGTGTGGAGGGGGGAAGCTCTTGCTTGACGGGCTGTTCGGTTCAATCTACAAGTCTGGCAGAAGAAATACCTGGGAACATGCTGGATGGCTTGGCTGTGAGTCACTGCACCTCCCTTTCTCTCTGCTGGAACTGATTACAGCATTGATTGTTTGTCAGGATGGTGTAGTGGGTATTGATGGCGTTTCGTATAGTTCACTAAGAGAGTGGTTGAGGTGGTGGGCAAAACTGGAGTTGCGGTCTTTCTTTATGGGCCTTTGGGATGGTGCTCCTATGTCCCCATTCTGAATGTTTTCTGCAATCTATAAAGTTCTAAAGGTGGGGAAGAAACAATCTGAGGTTGCCGGCTATCGTCCGATAGCTTAGATGTCCTTTGTTCATGTGCATGAATGGCTTATTGTGAGCTGTCTTACTTTGTTCTTGGAAAACAGGAATAAGTTGCACGTTACTCAGTTTGGGTTTAGGAAGGGGATGAGCTCAAGAAGCAGTTCTTTTACTTTAGATGCAGGGAGAGGGAGGTCTGGGCAGGTGGAAAGCTGGCTTTGGTATCTTACTTGGTTGTTGGAAACGGGAATAGGTTGCACGGTAATAAGTTTGGGTTTAGGAAGGGGAGGGGAGCTCATGCTACAGTCCCTTTACTCAGACGGGGGAAGAGGGAGGCTTCGGTAGGTGCAATGCTGGGTTTGGCAGTCTTTCTAGGTATCAGAGCAGCTTTTGACACTATAATGGTGGAGTGGGTAGGCACGTCACTACAAGTATTGGGTGTGGGAGGGAATATTATGGCGATTTGTGGGTACTGTTAGCCAAGAGAGGTTTTGCTGTGCAAATAGGGAATTTGTGATCTGGTGTGGTTTTACACAATGGGGCCTTCTGCAAGGCAGTTGTTTGAGCCCGGTACTTTCTACTGTAGTGTTAAATTCACTACTTTCCATGGTGCCCCCCCCCCTCCCACATTCTAATATTATGGCTTATGCAGATGATGTTGTTGTGTGGCTCCTAAGGGATGATTCCCCCAGCCGGGTTGCTGCAATGCAGGCTGTTATCATGAGTCTCTTTTGCACATACAGACGACCTTTAGAGCATGCCACCAGATAGAAGTTAAAAAAAAGCCAAGTCCCAGTGCGCACCGCGAACGTTGTGTTGGGCCCCCGAAATCGCAAACAATGTGAGCAAGCACATTCCAGTGGTCAGAGTGGTTGGTTTGCAGGCCTCGTGAACACTGGATCGATCCCGTGACTGCCTACGGTACATATGGGATTAAATCACTAGATAAAAAGTCGTGTGTTGATGCAAAAACCTGAATGTGGCATGTCTTTTCTCCTGGTAAATCAGAAGTAATGTTGTATGGGCATGGCAGGCTCCTACTATTAGTCTGAAGATTGGTGGTTGTGAGATGGGGTCATCAAAGTGGCAAGGTATTTGGGTATCTAGCTTGAGCCAGGTTATCTAGGATGGTGAAGGCTCATATGTGCAAAATGGGATGGTTAGACAATTGCGGGTGTTAATGGCTTTGGTTGAGAAGAAAGTGACTTAAAAGCGCAAGGTACTGCAGAACATCTATGGGAGTATCATCCTTGCCAAAGTGGATTTACATCTTCCTTCCATGCCGGTTCCCAGGTGGCTTTGTGTAAGGTATCAGTGAATCAGTGTTTGAGAGTTGTGCCCTGTTGTCTCTTCATCAACCTTGAGTTTGCCAGTCTGGTGGCAAGTTGCCAATTCCAAGAGCACATCGAGCCATTAAAACTCGAGTTGCTCTACTGATTGGCAGCTTGGATGCACATCTTGAGAATGTACATGGGTGTACACTGAATTTGGGGCTTAAAGTTTCCAGTAGGCCCAAGCCCATGTTTCGTAGGCCCCCTCTGGGTCTGGGATACTGGTCTGGTGAACTGTGTTAGGTTGTTGTGGTCAGTCCAAGTTGAAAAAGGGACACCATATCTTGACATATTGTCATGCCTCTTTTAATAGTAACTTGGCTGCGGAAGAAGGAATTTTTGTGCCATCTTGGGAGCGCTTGTATAGTAGGTCTGTGACCTCAGTTCCAAGTGTCTTTATAAGGCAGCTAGTGGCAATCTCTGTGGCAATTGATGTTGGCTTTTCTTACGGGGTTCCTGGCTTGAGAACGTTGATAGACTGTCTGCAGTTTCTTCAGGGCCACTTCTTTCTCTTGGATTTTTCCCATGAACTTGGTCTGGAAATCGGGATTAAAATTGCTAGAAATTATTGCCCAGGGTTGAAATTATTCTGCAGTGGGTCCTGGATCATCAAGGAGTTTCACGCAATGAGATGGCATATTTTCTTGTGGGGAAGGTATGTGACAATGAAACCAATATGATGACTTGACCTTTGGTATGCAAATCAAGTGGCCGGTTGTGGCAGCTTGTGAAAGGATGTGGTGGCAGCGGGATTGGCTTGGGACAGAGAACGGGCGTGGCCTATTTGCAAATGATACGCCACTGATACACTACTGATACGCAACGTGATTTTGACCACTTCAGGAGGGCTGATACAAGCAATTTGTCAAAGCTGAGGAACGGTCGTACTTTGTTAAGGGACACTTTTATGATGTGGAATAGGCTTCCTCCCCAAAATGTTGTTGCGGGCCAGGGTATGAATTGGTAGACCACTTTCTTCTCTACTGCTTGATCTTCTCCTGCATATGGAGTCCCTTGGTGACTGCAGTAGGTGGCAGTTGTCCTTGCCTGCTGTTCTGGGTATCTACCCACATGCACCAAAAGGTTGTAGTAGTTGATTCCGCATTTTGAGATCAACCATGCTGTAGATTGGATCGATTGTCATTATGGTTGGATTGTTTCAAGTGTATTTTTATGTGAATAGGGCGTATGGCCATGTGGGCCATTAAGCTCTCAGTAAAAAATCAATCAATCAGTCTTTGTAAAATTATTGTGCACTTCGTGCCGTGGCTCTGTATTGCTCCAAGACAGGCCGGTTCAAGAATTCATAAATTTTAATTAGTTTATCATGGTAAACACTGTGATGTATGTAGTGAATCACTGATGTTGATTAGAATAGTTTTAGTTTATTTTGTGGGGCCATCACTCCCTTAATTAAAATCTAATATAATGTACGTAAAATTAGCAATACAGTGTAGTTAGATTATATTTACAGTATGTGATAGTCGTTTACTAATTACGAAATAATAGGCTATGATCTGGTGACATCAATAATCTGGTCACATCATAGGCTTATTCACCAAATAATAGGCTTTTTACCTGTGGTGTGAATTTTTGTAGTCTTTGCATCTTAATTTCCCTGAATAAATGTTCCATCAAACTTAGACGTTATAAACAATTTCGAAAAAAAGTATTTCGCACATTTGGGAATAAAAAAAAGTTATAGCAATAAAAACACGCCTTTTAGTACTAATTTAATTATCTTTTAGCACTTTTCTCATGTTTTTTGGTGCCTTATGTCCAGAGGAGTAGGTGTACAAACACACAAACACGGACGCATGTATATATTTTTTTAATGGCGTAGACTACCCAAGTGGCTCGCATAGCTCGCTCATTTGGCGTCGCCTTGCTGAGCTCACTGAGATTTCTTGTTGTAACTTGTATGCTGCTGACAGAAATTCCTCACCAAAGATGATCAAGCAAATAATTGGAATGCAGTAAACTCTTTTTTTTTTGTAATGCTTCAGTTCATAAACAAACGATAAAAAAAAAAATAATGATACTATGATGTTTATTGCCGACAAATGCAACTGGCCACCGATACCTTACCATAAAATTAACTTTGCAAAACATCTAGGAACCGGTACATCTAATGTACATCTAATATACCGCGTCAGAATTGGTTTCTGGCTAGCTAGTTTGTTTTTGAACATAGCAAGGGATGGTACCATAACAACTTCTGTCGGTAAATTATTCCAAACATTTACCACGTGGAACGAAAAAAAGAACTTACTGCAATCACGTGAAAATGGGAGTACCACAAGTTTAAGTGGATCTTCCCTGGTGATTTCGCCACCACGGACAGAAAAGAAATGACCGTAGTTTACACCATATTGATCACGCAATATGGAATATGTAATGGCCAAATTACTCTTGAGCCTTCGTAACTTAAGTGTGTTGGCCTGTAAGACCTCAAAGCGTTCACTGCAACGCAAATGGAACAGGGCCGCAACCGCTTTGTGAATGAATGATGTACAGACTTGACAGGATGCAAGTCTTTAGCCAGATGGGGAGACCAAATTGGGGATGCATATTCAAAAACAGGTCTAACGAAAACACACAAAAAAACAGAACAAAATTAAGTACGTGTGAAGGCCAGAACTTAGTAATTTATTCTTCAAACTTATATAGATTGTATTTAGTAACGCGCTCCGTGTATGCCATTTTTACGTACAATTCACTGTAATTTAAGGCTAAAGAAAAGCACACTCTTTAATTACGTGATGACCAAGAAGAATCAATGTAACATTTTGCCGCAACATGTTTCCTGTACAACATGTCGTGCTTCATAAATAGTGAAATGTAAATTTTGTCAAGAACCCAAGTTTCTTCCGTTTTCTCGCGTGATAACTCGCGTGCCAGCTGTCTTGACATACCACCACCGCCCTTTCATCTCCTCGACAAAATCACCATTTCCCAGCACGGAGGGCAGGGGGGTCACAGACACGTGTCCCCTTGGTCCGGCAATTGCCGAGTGGCCTCCCGCGCAAGTTTTGTGGGAGAAACATACCACCTATGCCACAGTGTTAGAGTGGTCACATGCTTTCAAAAAATCTTTAGTGTCAACCTCGCATTTTTAGCAGGTTAGG
>JAHWFP010252433.1:0-15046 GCA_023313725.1 Lithobius niger | reverse complement strand
GTTTCTTTTACCTAGGAAAACATACATTACCTCACCCAACCTACCTCACCTCTTGAGTCACTGCCTTGACAATATCGAGTGGGCCGGCAGAATTTTGCTTTTAATTTTGGCTGGGTGTTAATGTCCACCCGTTGTCCTGACCTGACCTCTTGCTTTTATTGCAAAGAATCTTTATTATTACTTAAGTTTATTTTTTCATTGAAGTTGGTTGGGAGGTCTGTCAGTATTCAACCAGCCTTTTGAGGTTAATGGTTATACCACTGATAGCTGACCATACATGGTATCTATATATCTTTAATATATGTCTATGCATACAGAGTGTTCCAAAATAAATTGACTAATAAGAAAATTTAATTAAAAAAAACAATGGGTATGCGTAGAAAGATGTGGTTTTCACTACTTTGTAGACCGACATAAAAAAATTATTTTGGTAGTGTCATACTTAATGATCACATTAATAGATGGAGCTTCAAACGTGGTGGTATCCAAAAAATCGTCTTTTCTTTCCCCCCCCCCCCCCCCCCTAGAAAAGCACGGTGCAGTGTGTGGTTGCGGACCGTATCAAACTCAGCCAAAACTGTTTAACTATAGTTCAAGACTTACTTGAACAAGTTGTGACCCCCCGCATATAGAAAACAGGTAACGAAAAGTTATTTTTCAACAAAATGGGGCTCTGCCTATTCCGGAATAGGGCCATCCACCGAGCAATCCAACGATCAGGAAATGCTCGTCTAGTGCATCTCGAACTTGTAATCCTCAGCGATAGCGGAGCACCACCTGGTTGAAAAATAACTGTTGGGGTTGCCTGTTTTTTAGTTGTGGGGTCACGAATTCTTCATCCAAGTCTTAAACTACGTTCGACTGGCATTTGCAACGAGAATATACCGTCTCCTAAGTAGTTTTTCTTCCCCAACGATCCATCATACACTTGTCGAAAGTAGCCTTGTAGGACAACCAGTCACTCACACGTCAACCAAAGTAATACTTTTTTTTTTAATAAAAATATTTTCTTAGATTTAAAATAGGTCATGATCCGTAACATTACCAAGTTTTATGACAATTATTTATAATTTATTTTCAACTATTAACTTTTAATTTAAGTACCGCATTTAATATTTTAGGTTCTGCAGTTGCTTCTGCCGCGCACACTTCAAATTTGAATGACAATTAGACCTAACACGCTTTGGTGGAAAGCTGTTGCCATCCGATCGTTTTGTTACCATGGTAACCAAAGATTAATCGTGCGTTACTGGTAAGCACGTCATGCCTCACGTGACTATCAAGTACGTTGTATTTGTTCAGAAACTGGTTTAGGCCTACTAAACGTAGTTTTGTCATACTTGCGTTACGTGGCGGAGACCAGGAAACTAGACGATTCGATTGTAAAACCAACATGGAGGGACAACGCTGACAGTTTTATCTGATAAAATACCGTGTGCTCGTTTTATCTACGTATGTTAAGGAGGTGTGATTGGCTGGTGGCTGCCGTTTACTGCCTTTCCATTGAGAAATTGCCGTTTGAAAATTATGAAGGTGATTTCTCAGTTTTAAACCAGACTCACTAATGACAATTACCATGAGCTGGTTTCAGCATTTCCATTGCGTAGTCGCTATTTCGTGCAGATCCTTGGACTGGAAGCTGTCTCTTCTCTCCAGCAGCCACATCGATAACCTTCTCAGGGTCTACTTTCTCGTTTTCTATGCATTAGGTTTCCGAATTTACCTGAGCAAAGCAAATGGCAACCATTAAGAAAGACGCACGTGCCCTTAAATCTCGAAAGGTGAACACGTGCTAGGCATGCAATGCTTCCATAATAATTGGCGAATCGTTGCCTAGGTAACAAACAGGTGAATCTAAAATGAAGTCAGCAAGCAACAAGGACATTCTAAGTATACATGTTTTCGACTCGTGTTATGGGACATGGTCACTTGATCCATTTCTATTCGTGGCATCGCAAAGCAAATATTGAAAAGGTTTTTTTTTTACCCTGACCGATAGCTCAGGTTTCTGTAACGAAGTCGGAAAATCGTTGATTAAGTTGTAAGAAGTCAGTGGTTGATCGCATGCAGTCAGCTGGCCCTAAAATTGGTTAACTGTACTTGGGCTAGCTGCACTCAGTTCAACTGCGCGTAATAAACATCACCAATGTCGTTACCGGTGGTTTTATTTTCCATGTGCATGGCAAAAAAATAAATAAATAAAAAAAGATGCAAACTATTTCCGTTCTTTTTTTTTACGTAACCCCTTCAGTCACGGCGTCCCGGAAAAAACACAGCTACCAAACGGGCAAAAAAAAACATATGCACACTGCAAGTTTTGTAATGGACCCCCGCCCCCCCCCCCGCCTCCCCCTGGACCCCGAGCAACCGAGCAGCAGCAGCAGCACAGTGGTTAGCGTCATCGTCTACAAACCAAGTTCGAATCCATCCAGTATACTGACGTAAGTTCAGTAGTAGTTAATGGCAAATGTTAATAGCTTAGCCTAGTAAAATTAGGACAATGGTTATTTGGTTCCACTGGGATTTATTGCAATGGAAAGATCGCCCGAATTACACGCGAAAGACTTACATAATGTTGCATACAATTTTGCAGTGCTCCCACGCCAAAATTGCACATTTTCTTTTAAATTTTATGAGAAAATGTATTGAAATTTTATGACATTTTTATGAAAAATTGGCATCTTGTTTTCTGTTTTAACCAACTTTAGGACAATTTTTAACCCACTTTTTCGTTTTTAACACTTGGTGTTAGTTTTTTTTATGTGTTGGGGGGGGGGGGCCCCCCCACAGGACGGGTTGTTGGACAAAATGAAAATATGACCTACAATTATTCATGACACTCTCCAAGGTTCTGAAAAAAGTTCTAAATCCTCCCATGGTCTAAGGTCCAAAATAACCGGACCACCTCCTTACCCTAAAGTACGCGTTACTTATGACTACTCATTCATGGATGATATTCTCTCGCCAAATGATTTACAAATGTTTGGAAATGTGTCACATTTTTAATGAAAGGCCATGCTGGTTTCACACACATTCTTGAAAACATTCAAAGACGTGGGTTTTAGACCTTGTTAGTATCCCAGACTTTTGTTTTGAGAAAAGGAACAACGAAAGTTAATTCTTCAAAACCTTGTGAACATTCTTGAATACCGGCAATCGGCGATTACTGTGACATCTGAACGACATTGTAAGCAGGGAACAGAACACAATGTCACAATCTGAAGAACTACTACTCCCCTTGAATTTTGTGCGTTTTAAGCTGTGTAAAGGATGTTAAAAACATCAGAACTACAAAAACAAATTACAGTTAGAGGTCACATGAGTGTCAGTGCCATTCAAATCAGCCGCGTCGACTCTTCTGCCACAGATCTGTATGTGGTAGTTGAGTTGTTTTTCCCCACAAGCAGTTGAGGTCGATGGAGAAGTCAGGTGCAACCAGTTGTCCTATTTTCCCACAGGCAAGGGCTGGAGATGTTCATGAGTGAGCGAGACTAAGCGCAAACTCTTGGTGCAGATCAAGGACGACGTAAGAAATGTAGCAGCCGCAAACGGAATTGCCATTCATCTGAAAGCTAAACCTGGGTACATCATCAATTGGAAAGCTGCTACAGTTCTTCTTCAATCCAACTCTTTCGGTGACGCCCACCTAAGGCATGAGTCCCTAGCCATGAGTCACTTTCAAACACAGAGGGCCTCACTCATGAACATCTCCAGCCCTGCCTATGGAAAAATAGGACAACTGGTGCACCCGACTTCTCTTTCGTCCTCAAGTGCCTGTCGAAAAAACAACTCAATTACCAAATACAGATCAGGGGTGTGCCAGTCGACACGGTTGCACTGACACTGTTGTGACCTTCTAACTGTCATTTGTTTTTTGTGCATTCTGATGAAAGTGGTCGGAACAGCAAATGTGTACGTATTTAACATCCTTTACGCTGCTCAAACAACCGAAAATTCAAGAGGAATATAGTACTTTGATTGTAACATTGCATTCTTTTCCCAGTGTACAATCTTATAAACATTACAAGATTGGGGATGGGAGAGCATTTTTACCCCAGAAACCAAGGCATTCTTAGAAATCTTGACTTCCTTATGGGCCACTCGTGATACAAGTTTGTCCTCTTAGTGTGAATTTCTTTACAGCAGTTTCTAAAAATGTCTAATATTTTATGACATGTATGACACAAAACAAAATTTTACGATAATTTTATGACACGTCAATAAAGTCAAAGATAAAAATGCTGACGAAATTATAGTCAATTAACTCCTAGGTGTTTCAATGAGGAGGAATTCGAATGGAATAAAATAATAATAATGCCAAACAACAACTGATTACCAAGCATGGCAAACAAAGCATGACACCGTGACTACAATGCACGTCATGGCATACATGCGCACATAGCTCCAAAATAACATAGTCTGGACTAGACTGGAACTTTTTGGGAGCTCCTCTGTAGGGACATCCGCCACAGGTCTAGGAACAGTTCACCACTCCACACACTTGTTCGAATGCCGCTTCGAATCCAGCAACTGATTAGAAAAAACAGAAAGAAGAAAGCTAAAAAGCACTTTAGTAAGTATGTATCAGGAATAAAATTATGTAGCCGTTTAAGTCACGAATTAATTTGGAATTTTGTGACTTTTTTCCTAATCTGCACTTGATGTGCAATAAAGTAGACCGAAAAAGCACAGTGCTGTAACGTAGGTAAACTGCCGTAGCTTAGCTCCTATTTAATATAAATCGTTTTAATTACCCTTGTTGAAAAATATACATTTCATCTAAGCCTAATCACGTCTATTTTTCCGAAATAGAACGGGTACTGCAGTTGTTTAAAGTCAGGAATTGTAACACACATTATGCACTATTCTATGTAACATGTAAACATGTAACATGTAAATAACTTAAATAACGAATTTCGGCAAGAAGGATTAATTTTACCAAAAAATGAATAGAACATATTTTGAAGGAAATTGTATTCTACACATAATTGGTAACCGATTAATTTTCAATCGGATGAACGCTTTAGACGCTAGAAGCAAAAAAAAAAATATATTTTTTGTCGCCATCTTTGGATGCCATCTTGAATTCCCCAAAGATGCCAAGGTGGCATCATTATGTTTTGGAGTAGGGACATATTGTAGAACATCTCTGCGCAAAAACATTTTGTGCGGACAGTTTTTTTCAAGTTAGGCCGAAAATCAGCATTTGGCAACTGGACTAAACGTTTAAACGAAACTTAAAGCGAGGAAGGCATTTTGTTTCTCGAGCCAAGGCCGACTGGAGTAGAAATTGCGTGTCGTTCCTCCTCCCAACTCCTTGCCAGTTCGCAAGGGTGCCAGGAAGTTGAGCCCATTGGTGCTGCTTTGGTGAAATAAGATTTTGGTAATATTGACTGGCTTGGAGCCAGGAATTGAAATCTGCAGCTTCTCTCACAGACGGCCTTGTGCAGACGGTAAAATACATAGCGAGTGTCAAAACATGGATACTCCCATGTGCTTCGGGCGTTTGTGAAATTTAGTTGTTCCTATGTTAAATATACAGCCGCCGCGAGAGCAGCAGACACAACACACAGCCAATCACAGAAGTTATAGATAGTTTTTTTTAATGTTCCCATTTTTACCCTTTTAGATTTCAGACATATAAGTTTATTAAATTTTAGATCAAACGCAGTTTACACCTAGGCCTACTTCAGCGTTCTCATCAAAACTTATGAGCACTTAAACTTAATAGCATAAGTACAATAATACACACACTCGTTGATGGTTATAATTTTTTTCAATTACATTTTAATTCTAATATCTTGTATATACAGTATAGCATTTTCTTATTAAATTCTCGTGATTTTTTCCCGGAGATTTTTTTTTTTTACATTTGATCGATTTTCCATGGGATCTTTTGTCCAGGGATTTTTTTCAGGGATTTTTATACCGGGGGGATTGTTTTTATGTGGGGTTTTATCGTGGGGTATTTATTCCGGGGACTATTTTACTGGGATTTTCTCTCCGGGAATTTTTTTCAAGGGATTTTTTTGCGGGACTTATGTGCTGGGGAGGGAGGGGGGGGGGTCTTGTCAAGTGTTACACCCTGTTACTTTAGGGGGGGAGGGATAAAAAATACAGAAGTAAGCATTACGCACTTATGGACGTTCCCTCGTAGGTTAGGCTTGATTTCACCGGCTGGGAATACATTTGATAAAAGGGACAAGTTTGTGTTAATTCTGCTGCATTTACTTTGACGTACTGTAAAAACCCGGCAGTGTTTTTTTAATAAAACAGTACCAAAATAAAAAGCAGTTTGAGACTCATACGGCTGAATGGCGTATTGAATGGCTGAATTTTCCTATGAATATTTTGCACAATTGATTGACCCCCACCCTTGGAAAACAGGGAACATTTCAAAAAAAAACAGGAAATACGTAAAATGTGGAAAACTGTACGACTTCTGTAATTGCAAGTTCGACACAGGAGGGTTGCGTGAACACTCTCACGTTTCTGCTAAGTGCAGCCTTTCTAGAAGATTCATCATCTCAGTACCCAATCTTTGAAGACAACCTAAGTGCCATGAAGTTTACAGGGGGCCCCAAACAAAATTTCCACGGGTGGGAGTGGAAGTCATGAAATGATCAGGGGCGGGGCTAAATTTTAAGACCACCCAGCAAAGTTCACCGAAAAAAACAATATTTCAGTAAGAACAAAAATTTCACTTATAACTCCATTGACTAAGGGCCGATTTTCCCCACGCTGCCAAGGAAAAACTGACACCAAAAACGCCAATGTAGACTTCCGTTTTAACGATCCTGGCAGTAGGGGTAATGCCATAGCTTAGAAAGATATACAGGGTGGGGCAGAAGGAAGGGCCACCCTTGGCAATTAAAGATGGTTAATGTTTAGATAATAAGACTTTGCATGGCACGTAGGCAAACGGGGGGCCAAGTAACCATGTGTCGACCGCTGACTTTGATGCACATTTTCAAGGTCATCGAGATGCAGACTTTTTAACCATGCTTCGTAGAACCCCCAGTGTAAATTAGAAACCTGTAGACATTGGCAAGGCATGGCCATTGCAAAAAACGGAACGAAATTCGGTACGATAGTTTAGGAATTAGGGAAATTACAAGCTTCATTCTGTTGTGCTGGCCGAGTGACTTTCTTGCGAAACAGTTCTGTCAGGGTCTTTCGTACACATGCATTGTATTGGTAGATAATGGTGTTGGCAGCATACACAAATTGGCGTAATTCAGTAACGGTAATCAGCTCTGAAACAAAATCAGAAATGATAACCTAAGGGACGGGGAACTTTAGTTTTATTTTCAGATGACCACGGTGACTAAATTATGCCAACTTGCATAATATGCAGCACCATTTTGTCTATACGTGTAATGTAGCAGATTGTGTCGAGCTGGTGTCGAGTCATCAATATGTCAGTTGCTGTTTGTTTCCAGCAGGCTTCACGTAGTACTTTGAGGACAACAGGACTTTATTTCACACTCACTGTTCGGCAGGAAGGCCACTCGGTCGGCGCAACAGAACGATGCTTGCAATTTCCGTAATTCCTAAACTAGCGTACCGAATTTCGTTCCGTTTTTTGCAATGGCCATACCTTGTCATGTCTACGAGTTTCTAATTTACACTGGGGTTCTACGAAGCATGGTTAAAAAGTTAGCATCACGATGACCTTGAAAACGTGCATCAAGGTCAGTGATCGACACATGGTTAGTTGGCCCCCAGTTCGCCTACATACCATGCAAAGTTTCATTATCCTAACCTTAACCAACTTTGACTGTCTTTGTCTTCCTTTCTGCCCCACCCCGTATACGTCTTACTTCTTCGTAGAGTACGCAGGGCCCTGGCGGTAGTTGCGGCTCCTACCGAAGCAGCAAAGCAATAGGAGAGGTATTAGTAGCCGCAGCTACCACCTGGTCCCCACGCAGTCTTGGAACACCTAAGATACGATAGTCAATGTCCACGTTTCCCAACCGGGGAGGCGGGCCTCCCTAGGGGGGCGCAGAGCAACTGCAGGGAAGGCGCGAGACGTTGCCAGATCAGTGATGAACTTTTTTTTATTAATGCATCGCATAGTTCCCGCCAATGACAGTTCTATACCTGCTGCTAAGACTTAACCAGTATCATTCATTTTGTTTTAAAAAAAATTACACAGCAATGCAGTGTCGCATTGGGCCGCTCGGAAACACCGGGGATCAATGGGAAGGCCCCCTCCGAATTAAAAAAAAAAAAGTTGCAGGGAAACGTTTCAAATTCATGCCTATTTCTTAAAAATACGGTTGCTGCCTCCACTTCACGAGGCCTTTGTTAAAACAAAAAATATTTCAAAAATTTGAAAATTGCATATGAAAATTGCATACCTAAGTTTCAGGAAAATGTTTCAAATTCAAGCACATTTCTTAAAAATACTGTTTGCTGGACCATCCAGGAGAAGCTTATGGCACAACTCCCCTTCCCCCCCCCCTCCCACTCCCCCGAGAAATCTCGATGTCCATGACCAAGGCTCGACCCCTCCCAACCCTACCCTGTAGTTAGAGGAGGGGGCGCTATTGCCTGCTAGTCCCAATGGGAGAAATACTGTAGAAAAGGTTGGGAACCGCTGGTCTGTGTAGTTAACTTTCTAATGTATGATTAAAAACGGCATAGCTATAGGCATAGCTGATGAGCTTAGAAATGGTGTTAGACTGGACTCACTTGCGTAGTAGTCTGGGTGCCCCTCTTGCGCTCAGAACTGGTTCGAGATGGTGTTGGCTGCAGGCCTGTGAGTCTGGTGAGTCCTGCTGAAAGAGTTAGCAAAGGCCCCACAAGAGTTAAATAAATAGGTTAGCACCAAATTTATTCTTCATATATGGTTAAGCGTGGTTAAGGACCTCTACAATTAAAGGCCGAATTATTGGCGGTTTTGGTTTCAGTGCTTGACGGGGAGCGCTGGGAAGTGGGCCCCGCTGCTCCTTTCTGCATTAATGAGCAATTAATTAATAGACTTAGCTAAAGTTGTAGAATGCATATAGCTTTCAGGCCAAACAGAGCCTGAAAGAGCTGGCGAGGGATTGGGCTTCTCCGATCCTATCGGCACAGTGGCGCAGGAATAAGCCGAGCCCACAGCATGCATGCACAGTGTCGAACAGCTGAATGGGAAGCCTTAAGGAATTGGCAGCTAAAAGGAATTTTAACATGTTAACAACCAAGCCTGTTTCCCGACACACAGCGGCCAAAGTTGAAAAGTTCGGTGAAGGGAACTACAGTTAATGTACTCTGTACTTTGGTTATTGCTCTCTGTAATACACTACGACACTTCGGAAGGGTGGTTTCCATACTGGAAGAAACAGTTCCGGAGTAGAAACAACCCGGTTCGGGTTCGGCTCCCTAGAAAATTAAGGGGGAAAAAACAGTCTATTCAAGGTGATTAAACTGTTGCGTCAAGAATTTAGAACTTCCAGTTGTGTTCAAAAATCCACTTTTCCGCAGAAAAGGCGCTGCATCCTCTGTGGGTAAAAAATTATTGTGACCGCAGCCGTGGAGTGAGAAAGAACAGTCTTACACATGTACCAAATGAAGCGTTAGCTAAAATGCATCACTCCTTCGTTTTTTTCTTTAATCATAAGGAGAATATTATCGGATATTTGAAGCGTTTTTACTAGAAAGCGGCATAAATGAAAATGGAAATGACTGTTGTTTTTTTATTATTCTTTTGGCCTACCCAAAAGTTCGTAAAAATTGTAGAAGATATACACCGCAGCGAATAATAGCGGGTGGGGTGGGGTGGGTGGGGGGGGGGGGGGGAAGAAGAAAGGCAAGGCTTAGTAAATAATCTACGAAGGAGATGAAAACTGGTCCACTTTATGTCTCAGCCAATGAGAATGCGTTCGTCCACCTGCTCCCGAATTGGCTAGCTACAAGACGAGCTGACGTCACCAATCAATATGCACACAATCTGTAGCCAAGCATGCTACACAAAAATGTGCCTGTCGCCAGCTGTAAAAAAGTAATAGCTATAGCAAAGGCATGCAAGATGGCCCATTTTCACATTCAAAAACTGAATACGCGAAGGATGCCAAACTGATGGAATTTGTGATGGAGACGAGGGAAAACAACATGGACCGGAAAAAGTGAATGCCCAGTTGTAAAACCAGAAAAAAATTCTAAGATAATTTTTGTGTGAAGTACACTCTAAAGAGATTGTTCATTGACAGTACATATCACTGTGTACCTGCTCGGCATCAATAACTACAGTGTACTGCCAGTACACTTCCGACAGAGTTTGTGTATACTACCATTGGCAATATATAGGCATACACGCACTGTGTATGGCTAATTCATGTGGAGGCTGAGCTGTGTGGCGGTATATTTGTACAAAACGGAACTATACAGGGTGATTCATGAAGTACTGAAAAATAGGCCTATGAATGTAGGCCTATAAAATGTAGGCATAGGGGTGCCTAATTTTAACAGCACATGGAACCTTCTTTATTAGACTGAACAAAGGTTTTTGTTTCATGTGCTATTAAAATTAGGCACCCCTATAGTGTATGCCTACATTTTATAGGCCTATATTCATAGGCCTATTTTTCAGTACTTATTATGAATCACCCTGTATGTGCCGCGGCATCATACTTTTTTGCTCCGGTATAAATCAACCAATCAGAAATCAGTTTAGGAAACGTACGGAATAATCAACCAGTCAGAATTGGAGATGATTCATAGTACTATACGGAATGATATCAAAGTGGATTCATCCGTAAAATATATGATCGTATTTTGAATGTTTATTGGTGTATTATAAAGAAGAGAGATCAATGGTTACCAAGTGGGCCAAACATGAAACGCCACGTAAGTCACCCCCGCTAGATTGGGCATACTAGCAACAACATCAAAAGAATTTCTAATAGCGAAAGGTAACAAAAAATAATTAACTCACGCTCGCACTCCCTGGCACAACTGTTGGGTCAACAATCACTTAAAAGTACACGCAGTATTCTTAAAAAGGCGCCAAATTTGTTTAATGAAGAACATATTTATATCTACCGTTTAGACCAGTGTTAGAACCTCTAGGATGACAGCAGCAATCCTGTTCTGCAATGCTGACTGGCTGTCTATTCCGTACGTTTGGTAGCTTGATTTCTGATTGGTTGAGATATGCCGGGGAAAATATGAATTGTATAAAAGAACTGTGCTGGGGCACAAACTGACTATGCCAAGGCATATAAGAATTATGCCGAGGCTATTGTGTTGTGCTACAGCACAAATATCCCCGTTGTGCACAGATGTATAACCAACGTAGAGATGGTACACAGTGAAGTGTTATTTAGAGCACAGCGTCTTTAGAGTGTAGGCCTACTTTCTGGTTCAGGAGCAACCAGGCGGAGCCCAATTTCAAACCTGTAGCTTGGCTTTTATAGCTTCGTCAAAGTTAGTGTTGTGCTATTCAGATTTTCGCACACAAGTTAATGCGACGCAGCAAGAGCAACTAATATTGCCGACTAAGTGCTATTGCGAGAATCTATGATCCAATCACATGGGAGCCGCAACTTCACTATAGTCATTGTCTGTTTACAAATTACAATAAACATTAAAGACGAAAAGCCGAAGGCTCAATAAGAATTAAAGAATTGGCCGTGTCAGTATGGCTCAGCGGTAAGACCTATAGGTCTTTTGTTTCAAAGGTCGTGAGTTCGATTCCCCTCTCGACAGGCTGTTTACCGTATAAGTCCAAAAGGCAACGTAAAATAGGTTTGCATCTGTATTTAATTTCAATAAACATTTATCATTTCATAAAAAAATGAGAAATAGGATACTTTGTTCGTCTAAGAAGGCTACGCTTTATAGCATTTCAGTTTTTACGAGGTTAGGGTTTCATTAGATGGGTTGAATTTCCCACCTAAACAAGTGTGGTGGCTGTGCGGTGGCAGTGCTTAGCTTAGTCGCCTGAAGAAAGAAGTTAATCAGGTTGGTAACTGAAAAATGGACAGTTTCTGCCAGTAAGTTCCGGGTTGAGAGACTACCAGCCCTCTTTAGCTGCTATGGGATCTCCTCTGGCATATTGCGAACATTATTTCGTCACCACCCCCCTGATGATTGAAGGTTTCCCACGGTTCGAACCCAGGGTTGTCCCTTCCCTCACTAGACTTCTTTCTCCCAAAATGTCTAAAAGGTTCAAAGTTGATTGTCTAATTCAATCTATACTTGCGCTTGCTTCCAATAAAGTAAGGCTCTAGTTGAAAAAATAGAGACACACTGAATGTAAATCTAGGACTGATAATATGGCCAATAGAAATAGCAATTTTAGCAATACTGTTTGAAAAATACCTGATCCCATTTTCTCGTTCCCTTTTGTGGTGTGCTAACAGACGCTTTACAGCATTATTTAGCTAAAATTCCAATAGCATCAAGACGAATTACGTCAAGGACCTTGAAGTGTCCGCCATGTTTCGTGGTTTGCATCAAAAAGCTCCAAACGCTTACAAGACCCAAGGAAGAGAAAAGGACAAGAATCGCATTCCTCCGAAGGGATTTCAAGTGGTCATGAAACATAGTGGATATTTCATTTTAACTTTGTTCAATAAAGTCATATACTCAAAATTCATTTCTCTACATTTAAGAGGCACTTTAAGCGAATAAAGAATAGAATTTGTACTTCAAGAGTCTAAAAAAACGGACGTATTTTCGGATTAACGTCTTTTTTATCAATTGCTGAGGGTGCCTGAAAAAGTGGAGAGACAATTTTGCCAGTAAATTCTTAAGAGCTTTTCAATGGAACAATTTCCAAGACCAATCTTAAGTTCCTTGCTGATGCAGATTAGCTGATGTTATTTCCAAAGATTTCGGAATACCTCACTTTGTACTCAGATGGTTCCCTTAGAGCAAAAACTTTCATTTTTCACCATCTTCTTTAACTTTGACTTGCAGCATTATTTCGCTAGTGGTAGTCATGCAGCGCAGTGAGGAATTGAGTACAGCAACAGAACTTAAACTTGAAATCAGTTGGAATGTTTGAGTGAGGTTGATAATCGATGCCTGTAGTAGCTGCTTGCATTGGTGCTGGAATATGGGATGGAATTGTGGCTATGGGCTCACATAGTCACTATAAAAGGTCACGATTGTAAGGCGGATGACTTGCACTCAAGACCCTGGCAGTGCCTCTGTTACCAATATAGTTGGCACCACTGCACAGCCAAATGCTGATTCAGAACCATATTTTTCTTGATGTCGGTTTTTTTTCCAACTGTGGATTCCATAACAAATTTTTAAGGTCCATTTTGGTTATATTTTAGTTTTTGCTAAATAATTAAAAAAAAAACTATTTGAGCTACTGACTTTCCAGTAGCACCAATGGATAGCTCTCGAAAAAACTGTTCGAATGGTGTATTCGAACTTCAAAATCGGTCAAAATTTGAGCGAGTTATGCATTTGGACAAGCATATAAGAAAAAAATAAGACGAATAGGCCTATAAGAAAAAATAGGTTAAAACCTTTCTTCATCCAGTACAGTGCACTGCACGCAGATTGCCCAACCATGTTACATACTTATGGCTCCCGACTCTAATCCTGACAACGTCACCTCAAAAGATGTTGATCTTCCCTAGCAAGAGAGACTTAGTAAACGCAACCATACCACCATTGAACAAAGATCATTTATAGTGATCTCATGCTGCCAGGAGCTCAACGACTGTTTCGATCTCACTGGTTTCGAATATTTGCTCGCTTGCGCCTATACTCGCACCAGAGATGATCAGTTCCGTCTTCATGAAGATTTGCCACTTGGTAATATTTGACTTTAATGACTGCTGGTTCTGTCAGGAGTTTATAGATTTGGTCGATTTGATTATTCGGGTTTGGTGGATGCATGACTGGCGCACATTCTTTCTCATTGTACTCTATTCTGCTTTTAATTTTGGCCACAACAATCTGCAACGCTGTTCTGTTTTTTTTTTTTTCCTTACGAGGTGAATTTACGATCCGATTGTTTAAAGACGTTTAGTTCAGCATCACTGAAAAAAATGTTGAGCTAGGTCCATAATTTACATTACGTAGCGTAAGCCACCCCCCCCCCCCCCCATTTTATTTAACCTAAGCTATCATAAACAGAAAGTAGAAGAGTGTATTCCTACCCATGCTTGATTGTTGCAATTGGAGGTGTCATGTCGTAACTAGAGGAAGCCCTGGTGGACTAGAGGACTGGTGTTAAATGCACCGTTTCCAACACTGGTATTGTTTGGTTGCTCAGGTGTATATCGATGTTTCATTGAATTAAGTTTCTTGAATCCTATTTTTGCGTACACTGGCTAACAAACGCTGGTTTTTGTATGCTTCGCTCACTCAATCATCGCATCCCATGACTCAAATCACTGGATGCACCGTTTTAAAAATTTGCACGCTCAAGCATCATTGCATGAATAAAATTTTCGTTGGGTAATAATGTTGTGTTGCTTGCTCAAGTCCGTTGTACGCACGGGTGGTGTTGGATGCACCGTTTACCTATAACTGACACTGAATTGCAAGATGTTGGTTGGTTGGTCGGTTGTTTGCACTTTTATAGTCAGGGTGGAACCCAAACGAAAGGACAGATTGCTATGAAGTTCGCCACGTTAGAGCGCAACAAAAGCATTGTTGATCTCGAATTTGCCGTAAATTGATCAATTATAATACACGAAATTACGCATTGTCGAATTTATCGTTCTAACATTCGCCATTGTAAATGTGGACACCTGAATAGTTAAGGAATTTCGACGCATACACCGTGCTACTACTAATCAAGTGAACTTTTAAAAACTGGTGAAAAAAATCATCGTTGCTTCCTCGTAGTTAACCATCTTTTTCGACGTAACTCAACAAATAATTGACTATTGCATTTTAACTACTTGAGGAAGGCAGGCAAATGGGAAAACAAAAGGATTCGTTATCTACCCACATTCGTTTCACGTGAAAAAAAATACTTGGTAGAATTCCCTCAACATGGTGACCGAAGTTGTGTGTTAACTATCAACGGTATAATCCCCTGTAGTGGTATGGGATTGGATTAGACTCTACTGGTCTTACTTTGTTA
>JAHWFP010252423.1:0-14933 GCA_023313725.1 Lithobius niger | reverse complement strand
GACCGTAAATGACACATAATAAATCGTTAACACAATCATGATCTTGAATTTTTTAACATTAAAAAAAAAATCTGAATAAATTCAGATGCAAGCCTATTTCCGTTACCTTTTGGACTTAAATCTCACACGGTCAGAGTGAGAATTTAACACTCGACCAATGAGACCAAAGGGCGGTGATCTACCGCTACCGAAGTATAGCACGCTCAAAAGCAACCTCAACATTTACACTCAACTATATATATATTCAGTGGTGTTATGAGTGTCATGACTACCTTTAATTAAAAATATATATATATTTAGGAAATAAATCGCGTCTTAATTACTGATTATTATTCTTTTCAATTTTAGTTATGACAATCATTAAATCTCTGAATCAAGCTAAGTGACCACACTGTGCTTTTATCATGTTTTCTTAACTATACATTTACGGAAACACCTTTCGATTGTCAGCACGCCTTCCCTCAGTTGAACCGAAATAAAATAATAACCCTATAAAACCGCAATAGTCGAGGGTTCGTTCTCGCTCAGCTAGTTTGACATTTTTAGCCCCCAAAGAGCGCGGTATCTGTAATTATTGATCACAAACCGAGCCCATCTGGTTTCCAGTCCAAACAAAGTGCAGTCCGCTTACGTATGGGAAGCAAAGACCAAATCTGCGCTAACGAAATGAATGAAAATCTTTATTTGTAATGCTTAGAACAGATGCAAATAAATTAATGCATTAATAAATAATTTTTGCTACCCATGCTTCCGATGGAGTGGGAATAGCTTGAACTTTCCTTCCTTCATGAGTTTTAATTTTATTTTCAAATTGATTGATGAAGCTTTCCTCTTTTTGTGTGTGATTGTTTGCTTGTTTGAAGGTGATTCTTGCTTGGAACCTCTGAAGACGATGTGTACCGAGAGTACAAATCAATGTGTACATTCTCAGCATCCACACGAGTTGTGTACTTGCAGTACACAGTTTGTGCAGCGGCAGTACACATGCTCACAGCTTAGGTACTACAAGTACACAAATTGTGTACTCCCTGTACGCAGTTTGCGTGGAGGCTGAGCTGGTACACATATTACACATTGTCTTCAGAAGTATTTAGGTATTTAGATATTTAGTCTTCAGAAGTGCCTAGCATGAATTTACACAAAACGAACCGAAAAGCTTCGTTTTGTGCAAATTCTTTGTGCAGTTTGTGGCTTTTTTACACTTAAATCGACGAAAGTGCTTTTTATTGTTTTTATTTTTCTATTAGAGCAGACGGACAGTCAATAACTGCAAGTAAAATTGTGTATGTATATATTTACTTAATATACAAGCACTCTTGGCTACTAATACATTTTATAAGATGATGTTTTATAAGGTGAAAATCAGCAAACATCGATGAAATACATCTAAATAATGATTTTATTAACGCTTCGTGATTTTATTCGAACAACGCCGCCGTTGTAGTTTCACTTCACGGCAAGGCAAAGACCCGTCGATTTAAACCACGGGAACATGTGATTTGATCTTCTGCCAGGCAAAGAGCTTGCGCCGCGAATTTTCCAAACGTCCGCGAGACAATAACTTTTGGTTTCAATTGCTCACATAAAAAGTCCAATGAAAAACAATGAATCTAGCTAGTGAGCCAAAGAGACTTTTGTTTGAAGTAAACAGCTAGCTGTCTGGATCAAACTGGAATCAATGAGAGTACATTTTATTTGGGTGATTTGTAGCTTCAGGGACGTAGAGTTAGGGCGCGTTTATGCAACAAGTCATTCTCGCTCGCCAAATGCTATTTGCTAGACAACCGTTATTAATTTATGGTTAGTTTCCGGTTGCTACATACTAAACGAATGCGGTAAGAAATTGTCTGTATCTAGACAAACGCTAGTGTGTCGCGCCAAGTTAGGCAACAAACATCACAACAAACATCACATTAATTCAATTGTCGAGGTTGTAAACCATTGTAGCGCGGCGCCATAGCGTCAGTGTCTTGTATCTTGAAGCATAGTTGAGCACATTTCAGGTACTGGGGGAAAAATAATAATGCGGTACAAAACCTTAAATTGTGTTGAAATCGAGAGCAATGACCCACCTGACAAAAATTAACTCGTGTTTGAATACCAGCTATGCTGCTTTCAATGCAAAATCTGCCCCTCAATAACGTTGAAAATGTGTTACTAACTAACTAGCTAGTCCGCTCATCCCCATGTTAAATCACATAGGGTGATTATTCATCAATTCCGAGATAACTGGAAGGCTTCCAGCTATGAAATTGGACGAATGGGTGCACTACAATACGAACTGCGTACCTTTTATGGTTTGGAGCCTGGGGGCGTAACAGGGATGGCGTGGGAGGGCGCGTAAGTACGAAAATATTGTTATAACCATTGTTAGTATTGTCGGCGTCGTCTCTCATTGGACGGCTTAAGTTCCGACAATGAGAACGTGTATACTGACATACGTGCTTAGGCACACACTAGTGTATCACGATAAATCTAAACAACGTTGCAAAGAAATTGTATTCACGTCCAATCCACGAAAAATAAAACAAGTGTAAAAACAATGCAAAATAAACAAAGCCAAAAACTGGTAAGGAGGCCACCAAGTTGAGAGTGGTACGGCCCTTCAAAGGAGTGATATCAACACACCAAAACATTCGCCAACTTAATCGCACCGAATAATACTTTGGACGTTAAATGAAAACTTGAACATTGCTACCGAAAGTAGCAATGTTCTAGTTTTCATTTAACCTTCGAACTATTAAGCGGTGCGATTAACTTGGCGAATGTATTGGATTGTTGATATCACTCCTTTGAAGGGCCGAACCATTCGGAACTTGGCGGCCTCTTTTACCAGTTTTGGGTTTTGATATGATTATAAATAACAACACGGATAAAGGAAAAGTGCTACAGTAATTTTAAACATTGCTAGAAGCATTTCACGCTATTTCCCAAATGTGCTATTCTCCCTCAAAGTACTACTTCTACAATGATCAAACGTTGGTAGAATAAATAGCTTTTCGCAGCGAAAATTTAAAATTCAACATGGCGTCCATTTCGTGGCTATCGAATCGAAGAAAAACCATCGAATGCCGGCATACAAAAAACAATCCGTCGTCTTGTACTGCAGTAAAAATCACTTTTTTGTTGTCATAAATCGACGCTCAAATGTTGCAAGCATCGTACGCCGTGTCACGAGGCACGAGGAAAAGATTTGCGTCTGCGTCGTTGCCTAGGTTACTAATACGCATAGAGAACGGAAAGCCGCATACTCCGGTAAAGGCGAGAAGCAACCATCAGATTTAGTATTGATCAAGTAAAAGCTAGTGAGCGAGAAAACTATCGTTGCGTAAACGAGCCCTTAGGGGGACCAACGACCAGCTAGTTCAGAGCGAGTTATATAAATACAGATGCAAAGCTATTTACGTTGCCTTTTGGATTTATATGTCAGACTGCCTGAGCAAGGATCGAACTCACGACCTTTGAAACCAAAGGCATAGGTCCTACCGCTGAGCATAGAAGTCCAAAAGACCAGATAGTCCAGATAGGTTTGCATCTGTATTTATTTAACTCTTGTTGAGCCTTTGGCTTTCCGTTTTTACAGAGCGAATCGTGCCACAAAGGCATGCCGCCTGTGACGCGATTGACATCATCATCGTGAATCTTGTCCGCCACGTTAGTACTCGCAGGGGAATTCCCTTACATTCCCATCAGCTGGAATGAGAATCGCGCCTATAGTGGAAGCGTCGTGAAGGACTTATCAAACTTCAATTTGTACAGACGATTATGAGATTCAGCACAGCTGGTAGATGTGTTTTATTAAGTCTTTTTCGTTTATTGTATCATATCAAAAACCAAAACTGGTAAAAGGAGCCGCCAAGTTAATCGCACCGAATGGTTCGGCCCTTCAAAGGAGTGATATCAACACACCAAAATATTCGCCAAGTTAATCGCACCGCTTAATAGTTCGAAGGTTAAATGAAAACTCGAATATTGATACTTTCGGTAGCAATGTTTTAGTTTTCATTTAACGTTCAAAGTATTATTCGGTGCGATTAAGTTGGCGAATGTTTTGGTATGTTGATAACACTCCTTTGAAGGGCCGAACCATTCGGAACTCAGCGGCCCCTTTTACTAGTTTTGGTTTTTGAGATGATATCACACCTTTTTTTTTTAATTGTGTATTGACTCAACTCCACTACTGTGCAGATGTGTACTATAAAGTGCCACGTCAACAAGAAATTGGTTTTCAACAATTTGCTGAACCTTTTGCCTATAGACCGAACCATTCCAACTTAATCACCTCTTTATAGGTTTGTGGTTTGGTTTTAATTTTGTTGTGATTTGTTTTATTTAGTTAGTTTTTTGGTGTGTTGATATCACTCCTTTGAAGGGCCAAACCACTCTAAACTTGGTGGCTTCTTTACCAGTTATTGGCTTTGTTTATTTTGCTTTGTTTTTACAGTTGGTTTATTTTTCGTGAATTGGACGTGAATGCAATTTCTTTGGCAACGTTTGTGTCTAGGCACGCACGTCAGTGTACACGTTCTCATTTTCCGAATTTTGGCCGTCCAATGAGAGACGATGCCGACAATACTAACAATGGATATAACAATATTTTCGTACTTACGCGTCCTCCCATGCCATCTCCGTTACGCCCCGAGGCTCCAAACCATAAAAGGTACGCAGATCGTATTGTATTGCACTCATTCGTCCAAGTTCATAGCTGGAAGCCTTCCCGTTATCGCGGTAGCGATGAATAATCACCCTATGGGATTTAACATGGGGATGAGCGAATTATCTAGCTTGCTAGCTAGTAGTAACACATTTACAACGTTATTGAGGGTCAGATTTTGCATTGAAAGCAGCTTAGCTGGCATTCCTACACGAGTTAATTTTTGTCAGGTGGGTCATTGTTATGTTTGTTGCCTAACTTGGCGCGACACACTAGCGTGCGTCTAGATTATAGTATTCAAATCAGGTGGCAAGCCGTTGTTAATTAATATAGTGATGGAACGTTGGAAATTAGTAGCCTGCGCAAAACGAAGCGAAAATTTCAATATGAGCGGGCGTGAGTAACTATCCTTAATAAAAAGACAAGCCAAAATGTACATAAGCATGCACTAAAGAGCGACGTTTGGAATAGTTTCATTTCGTTGTCAAGCAGAAATTTTTTTAGCATAGGCTAAAAGTCAACATATATGCACTTGAATGGTTTCCCATCCTAGACAAAGAAACAGGCAGAATAAAATCGTTTCTTTGTCTATGTTGGGAAACCATTCAAGTGCATATGTTTTGACTTTCAGCCTTTGCTAAGAAATTTTCTGCTTGACAGCGGTATGAAACTATTCCGAAACGAAGCTTTTTAGTCTATGTTTGTGCACCGTTTGGCTTGCCTTTTTATTAACTATTTTCGCTGCTCGTCCGTCAGTTGTTTCAACGATCCTTGAGCATGCGCTGATCCACTTTTTTGATTGAAGTTTGAAATAAAAAAAGCACTTGTACATACGATCAATTTTGTAAAGTCAAAAAAGTGCACAACGTATAAAACGTGCCCGGCGTTTCAAGTCAGCTCCGTCTCATTTTCAAGAACAAATAAAAAAAAAACACGCAAAAAAACAAATTTGCTAAGTCATTTGGTGTGATTCTCTTTGGCGCTCGGCGTATTGGAATACACACGAGACAGACCTGGAAGCGGCTGGAAGGAACGAGAGAGTCTGTAGTCGCTGGTCCCCCTAAGGGTGCTTTTACCCAACGACTCGCGTTCGCCTTCTTGCTGCTATAAGCGAGAAATCGTCTGAAATTCCAACATGGCGGCGTTTTTAGCGCTGCCGGCTCGCAACTAAACGAGTTCAATATTTTAATTAAGAACCCTCTGTGAAAATCATTTCGTCAAGAGGAATTCTTCACATTATTATCTCAAATTATGAGACTGTAAGCATTTACTCAAATGATGTCGAATTTAGCTAATCCAGGTAGCGTTGTTACCATGGCAACGACACATCTGCCATCGCGATTAAATTCTAGCTACTTGCGAGAATGCAAAGGCTAGTCGTTACGTAAATGAGCCCTAAAAGTCGCGTTCAGAAACGACTCGCCTTTGCATTCTCGCAGCTAGAAGCTAGAAATCATCTGAAATTCCAACATGGTGACGATTTTATCTGCCAGCTCGCAACCAAACAAGTCAATAATCGAGTTTAGAAGCGATTGGGAAAGTTGTTTCGTCAGGAGGAATTCTTTTTCATACTGTCACGAATGATGAGACTGCAAACATTTGCTCATGTTGATATCATGTCAACGACACCTTTGCCATCGCGATTATATTTCAGCTGCGAGAATTGACGTCATTCAATTCTTAAACGTGCCCTAACCCCAACCTCGACGTCCCCGGTAGCTTAGCGCCCAATATGGCTATCTGTTGCGTTGCGTTGCAGTCGCGTGCCGGGTTCGGGGTGCATGCTCTGGAGCCAGGAGGACACCTCATGTGTTTCCGTAGTTTAATCGGCGTTTCATATTCTCCTGCCATGAAATGGAATTAGAGTAGCGTTGTAGTAATGAAATCCCTAGAAAAAATTATTGTTCAGACGTACTTCATCGATATTTACCTCTTATAATGTCTTATGTATCAGAACCCAAAGGGACTTGCGTAACTGTGTATAAACCAACGGAACCTTCCCTTTAAAATTTAACATGCGAGGCACCGTATTCGTATCCTTTATCCTTAGAAACAGCACAAAAATAAAATAAATAAATTAAGTGAGCAACGAAGTGAGCCTCAGATGGTCAGTCATAGCCCACAAAGTTTTAGATCAAAGTTTTAAGATCAAAGTTATACGATCAAAGTTTTACAAATTTTTTTTCGATTTTCGAATTGTCTTGAGGTTTACCACTCCCCCCCCCCCTCACACGAAATAAAAAAGCATTCAAAGTTCAAGACCGTAAATGATACATAATAAATCGTTAACAAATGGTCTTGAATTTTTTAACCATACAAAACAAATAAAATGTAAATAAATTCAGATACAAACCCATTTCCGTTACCTTTTGGACTTAAATGTAATAAATGTAATAAGGTAAGAGTGAGAATTCAACCCTCAACCAAGGAGACCGAAGGGCGATGATCTGCTGCTACCGAAGAATAGCAAGCTCAAAAACATACTGCCGTAGGCAACATTTACACTCAAATATACATATTCAGTGGTCTTGTGAGTGTCCTGACTACCTTTAAAGGGACACCCGGCCTGCCTTATAACATTCCGCCTGCCTTATCAAAACGCGCAGATCGCCATCCACGCATTTAATACCACCAAGGTCAATTGAGACAGTAGCCACGTTCACCGCAGCGACGAACGTAGCTGTTGTCTCAGTTGGCTTTTGGAATAGCACACGAAAAAGCATCGACTTAAGGATTGTGACGTCAAAAACCGGAATGATTTTCGTATTTTAAAATCACACTGTAATTTTTTAGGCTAGTATATTATAATTTTTCTTCGGTGATCTATTGGAATAATTAATTTTTATTTTTACTGCGTTAGTCTTCTAAATTTTTGATAGTGATTAATAGCAAACCGTTAAAATTAGTACTGCGCACACACAGATGAACCTTCAAGGTCATTTTAGGCGCGCAAAGCATCATTTCGTTCTGGAATAACGTAAATAAAGTTCCCCAATATTCAACAGAAAATCTCCTAGACGCCACATTTTAAAACGGATTTTTAGCACGGGAAAAACTAACTGTAAGTAAATCGACCTTTGGGGCCGTACTTGATGTGGAGGATCGAGAAAAATGGCGCTGGGAGATATATCCCTTTAAGTAAAAAAATATATATATTTAGGAAATAAAGCGCGTCTAAATTACAAAATCTTTTTTCTTTTATTTTAAAGTAGTCGCGACAATCAATGTACATTTACGATTTAACAAAAAAAGTTTGCCCTTGTTAAGAATATTCCGTAAACCCTCTAGAGGCCTTGATGAGTTTTACTCTGGTCAAATGGACTTGGAGCCGATTGATTGTGGTGTTATCACAGGTAATACCCCGAATGCAAGGGTATTACCGGTAATTTTTTGAAAAACGAAAGTGTTAGATCCCATTTAACTCGGGTATGCTCTTGTGTTGACTAATTATTAAGACCACGGTGTTATAACATCAAAATTCGTTAAGCCCTTTGCCACAAAAACTTATGAAACACATGGTTGCTATGGAAACTGAGAAGGCCATCTAATATAACTTTCTCATCCAAAGGCAAAAAGTGCACTCCGTTCAAAAAATGGTTCCGAAAAGAAAAAAAAAACAGTTTTTCTTTGGGTTATCATTTTGACCAGTTAACAACAGACCGAACGATGGTAATGAATTCGCATCGTCATTCAATTGTCCGTGCTAGTATTGAAAGAAATTAAAATACGTGCAGAGACTTGATCAGGTTGTGAATTCCATTTTCCGATGACTCGTTTGGCTATGACCTGCTTTCTGGGGCGGAGTTTTGGAGTAGGGCCCTGTAATTTCAGGCAGTGAGTGACTCTTTGTGGAATTCACAAAACATTTCAGGAAAAGTTTTTATAGCATTCATTGCTCAACATTTATTTCCAGTAATAGTGTACATTTTCTAGATCAGTCTGCACTTTTCCGCATTTTTCAAATAAAAAATACTCACATTTCGGAGATCAGGCAGGGGTGTGCTCTGAACTGGCGTGTTTTTATAGTATAAATTAATGATTTAGTCGGCCACCGTGTGAAGCAAATATTACGGCTCGGACCATCAAGATACTTTATCATATTTCCCACGGAAGTATTGATTAAACTCTAACAAGGCCTTATCTTGTCTTTCAAACAAAAGATTACTTTTTAAAATATAGGCACATAATTAAATTCTGAAATTAAATTCTGAAGATCATAATCGGCTGAAGTAAGCGAACGAATCCAACACCGATCTGTACGAGCTCATCTGGATGGTCTACCACCATGTGCAATATTTGCTGTACAAATGATAAATAACGAACCGCGTTTTTTCAAAACATGTGAAATTAGCAATAAGAATGTGTTTTTAATACTTATTTCATGCATTCTTGTCATTTAAAAGATCCTTCACTATGGAAAATTGATTTAACATAGCTTTTGTGTTGTTTACGTATTGGTCAGAGCCATTAGCCTTTTAGATCGGGCTCCCTTACCGCCACTACTAAAAATAGGCTTAGCCATCCAACAGAAAACCCGATGTCTCCGAAAATCTTCCAGGCAGGGATTTCATCTTCGTACTTATTCATTTCATTTCTTATTCATCAAAGCTCTCTTGTTATTAAATTTCAACCAAATCAGAACAAAATTGTAAACATTATCGTGTTCCACACAGGAAACATACAAACAAAATCCAAATTCAGTCGACTATTCGACCTCGTTCGCTTCGCTCGCCCGGCCAATAATCACTGGCACCTTGCATACTAAATAATCCATTAGATCTCTTACTGTACTTACCACCTGCTGCATGTTGTCTTCAAAATAGTACCCAAGAACGTATTCGAACTACATTTTCTAATCAAGTGATGCTTTTATATAACCTTTATCTCGTCATGGACACGATGACGTCATCCCCCGTGATGTCACATTGTCCTCCAATCAGATCTTTCACTATCAATCGCAAATTTTTGTGGTTAGAACCTTTTGCTGCGCCATTCCTGTTAATTAGCCCTGACATTGGTTGGTGCTGCACCACGCACTTGGTTTTTGTAGCGCTTGAGTAGCCAACTTCGTCATCGTTTCATTGAGGTAGAAAATACTTGATTCGCCTGATATCTTCATTTTATCGATCGGTATCAGAGTGTAATTGGCACTCAGTTTCGCTCCCTTGGCCGCCATTTTGTCCTGTCGTGTGAAACGAAGAAAGTGCCCTGAATCCTAATGACACTAAGTGTCTCCTTGCGGCCAGTCTGGGAAATACTGGCTCTAATCACAGCTCGTCGTGTGAACCTATGCGCACGAAATTAATTTAATTTTAGCAATAAAAATGTTTAAGCGTGTAAAATACCGCTGTAAGCCGTAAAAAATGCTCTAAGGGAACAGAAACAAAAAAAAAAAAGTCTTAAGTCATCAGCGACACATTAAAACGTCTAAAAGAATCTTCAGTACACGTATTAGTAGGGGGGGGGGAGATGAGGCTTAATGGCGCGTCGACAGCTTGGTATTAGTAGGACACTGATAGTTTGCATGTCTTTTTTGTTTCTGTTCCTTTAGAGCATAAAGTTTTTTTAAGGCTTACATCCGTAGTTTATATGCATACGGTTTTTTTTTTTAATCTGTTATGTTTTTTTTTTTTTAAATATTTCAGGTAAATAAATTAAATACCTATAATTTTGATGAGAGACAATCACGACACAAGATAATTGAGATGAACGCATATTGACATAAATCAGTCACAATAAGAGTTAAAAATGCCCTGGCCCTTGTTAATACCTACGTTTCAAGCTATAAAAGTTGAAAATATGTTCACTGATTCGACATTTGGTGAAAGTAAAAAATCCTCAACTATAGTTTGTTCCACATTATGTTTTCAGAAAACTGAGTAGATGACGACTCATTTCCTTGCACTAAGAGTGCAAAAACATTGGATATCACACTTGTAGACTCAACAAAGTTACTGTTAGAGTTTACAAATGGGATGTTTACGGTTTTTTTGCACTCGTAGTGGAAGAAAACGTGGCGTCATACAGTCAGTTTTCTGAAAACATAATGTGGAACAAAGTATAGAAGAGGACCAAGAAGAATATTGCAATAACGTTAAAAATAGTGTTCAAAAAACCCTTCTCCTAGTTAATACATGTATGTATTTTACGCTCGATTCATTGGGTCGATATCTAAGTAAGAGCAAAACTGCCCAACAAAAAGAAGAAGAACAACATCATTATTGTAGTCACGTTAAAATAGTGTTCAAAAGGCCCTAGGCCTTGTTCATGCCCACGTTTTAAGCTGTAAATCTAGCTGTAGCTGATAATCGGCTCATTGGATCGATCTCTAGGTGAGGGCAATATTTCCCTAACAAGAAAAAGAACAACAACAAGAATATTGTAGTCATCTTAAGATAGCGTTTAAAAGCCCTGGTCCTAGTTAATACCTGCAATTTATACTACAAAAATTGAAGCCGGTTCATTGGTTCGATCTCTAGGTGACGGCAAAAGTTCACCGAGAAAATGAAGAAAAGCAACAGGAATAGTGTCGTCACATTAAAATAGCGTTCAAGTCTCTAGGCCTTGTTCATAACTGCGTTTTAAGCTAACTTGAAAATTGGTTCATTGGTTCGATCTTCAGGTGAAGGCAAAAGTCACGAAAACAACAATAACAACAAGAAATAGCCATGCTGTGCAGGATATGCGGTTCGATTGCTGTCATTAAAATTTTTAAGAAAGTGAAATAGTTATGACAGGACCGCAAATACCGAATTGGTTTAGGTCAATTCTGGAGGAAACTTCAAAGTTTGACGTTTACATGGAAGTTTACGCTGAGGCTTACTTAAGGACCGTTTGATACCTGAAGAATCAAAAGATCATTTAAAAAAGTTAAATTTGCTGTATGTTAACTTGCAAAGAATCTAGGAATGCTACGTTTGTTAAAGGCAGGCCAATTCTTTAGGAAGTTGATAACAATTTAAAAGTAACAAATTATGTAACGCAGGAAAATGTTACTGTTGTTTCGTTTCAGTCCGCAAAAATATTTTCATTTAATTAATTTGTTTACTTAGTTACTGTCCGAGCGAAGCGAGACTTAAATACTCGACGAAATTTGAATTTTGTGTCCGTTTGCCTGATGGCCTGCGAGTGTAAAACACGATAATGTTTGCAGATTTATTCTGATTTGGTTGAAATTTCATGACAAGAAAGCTTTGGCGCAGCAAATTCATGAATTTGAAGATCAGAATTCGTACCTCAGACATTTTAGGGTTGTAGTGCTGAAATTTGTGGTTGTACACTGGGCAGAATTCACGTATAAGTGAAGGGCGAAGCTCTGCCATTTTTGGAGCACTAGGCTGACATCACACAGGTTTCAGCCTTGCGTATAGAAAATGAACTAATTTATTTAGAATATCTCGCTCGGCCGAGCAGTTGTGGTCCTCAGAACTCAATTATATGCCTATTGATTACAGAAGTATGCATAAAACTCGACATGGAACAAGCAACGCACCAGCATCGTGCACCAGCATCGATTGTGACATCGACAAAAGCGAACGTGGCAAGTTTGCGTACTTAAAGTGGATGAACGGGTTACAGGTTACGGGTGGTTACGGGAAACGGGTTACAGTGGCTAAAGTAGATGAATGGTTTACAGGTTACGGGTGACGGGTTACTGGTGGTTACGGGTTAACGGGTTACGGGTTACATTGGTTAAAGTGGATGAACGGTTTACACTGTGTAAGAACGGGCTATGCCGTTATTATTTAACGTGGGCATCAATTTATTTTATTGGAAAATTAAACTAGGCACGTTCAAGATCTAAAGTCCGAGGTACAGTACGTTAGAAATGCAGGGCTCCGTTAACTCGCAAAGGCAAAAAAAAAAAAAAAAATTCTATCTATTTTATTTTCAAGTAACAGATACAGGGGCACATCAACTGTCGCTCGCGCGCCGCATGGATACAGGCTGTCTCTATAATGAAAAGGGCGAAACCAACCAGAAATCATATCGTAGACCAATCCAGTTTTTTTAGGCATTATCTAGGCACACGCTAGTGTGTCGCGCCAAGTTAGGCAACAATCATCACAACAAAAATCACATCAATTCAATTGTCGAGGTTGTAAACCATTGTAGCGCGGCGATATAGCATCAGTGTCTTATATCTTGAAGCACAGTTGGGCACATTTCAGGTACTTGGGGAAAAATAATAATGCGGTACAAAAGCTTAAATTGTTTTGAAATCGAGTGCAATGACCCACGTGACAAAAATTAATTCGTGTAGAAATGCCAGCTAATCTGCTTTCAATGAAAATCTGACCCTCGGTAACGCTGTAAATATGTTAGCTAACTACTTGGCAGCTAGCTAGCTAATTCGCTCATCCCCATGTTAAACCCCCATAGGGTGATTATTCATCGATACCGAGATAACGGGGAGGCTTCCAGCTATGAAATTAAACGAATGGGTGCAGCACAATACGAACTGCATACCTTTTACGGTTTGGAGCCTGGGGGCGTATCAGGGATGGCGTGGGAGGGCACGTCAGTACGAAAATATTGTTATAACCATTGTTAGTATTGTCGGCATCGTCTCTCATTGGACGGCCAAAGTTCGGACAATAAGAACGTGGACACTGACGTACGTGCCTAGACACACACTAGCGCATCACGATAAATCTAAACAACGTTGCAAAGAAATTGTATTCACGTCCAATTCACGAAAAATAAACCAACTGTAAAAACAAAGCAAAATAAACAAAGCCAAAAACTGGTAAAGAGGCCACTAAGTTTAGAGTAGTTCGGCCCTTCAAAGGAGTGATATCAACACACCAAAACATTCGCCAACTTAATCGCACCGAATAATACTTCGGACGTTAAATGAAAACTTGAACATTGCTACCGAAAGTATAGCAATGTTCTAGTTTACATTTAACATTCGAACTATTACGCGGTGCGATTAACTTGGCGAATGTTTTGGTGTGTTGATATCACTCCTTTGAAGAGCCAAACCATTCGGAACTTGGCGACCCCTTTTACCAGTTTTCGTTTTTGATATGTAGTACTCACTGGAACAACTCGAACTGAACGTCTTTATTGTTAACTTGTTTCACGTTCTAAGTCATTATTTGTACCACTCACTACGTTGTCCAGAGCGATCTGAGAAGCTTGTTAGTCTTTGCTATCCCAGTCTTACTTCCGGTAATGGCCGGAGCTGTTACCCCGATGCTAAAACGCTTCTCACATCGCTGTGGTACAAATAATGACTTCGAACGTGAGACAAGTTATCAATAAAGACGTTCAGCGAGAGTTGCAGTGATGATAACATCGCGTAAGCATATAATTAATAACGCTCAATACAGGTGTGGATTTTTCTACGATGTGACTTCAGCCTGGTTTTGCCCCTTCATTTCATGCATAAACTCTGTATCTCACTTCGTTACTTGGTTTTACTGATCTCTCCTACTCATGAATGTATTTACCTGTAAATAATACCAGTAACCCCTCTAAGGGCGTTATGCACTCCTGGGCGCACCCGTCGGCATGCACCCCTCGGTGGCTTCCTTTACCCAGACTGCAGAAACTGACTCTCACGAGCTATTTCTCAGGTGGCATTGTTGTCCGGTATCAGACCAACATCCCCCCGGCCAATATCCCTCCGAAGAATAATATTATGCTGGAAAAAAAAAACACTAGCAACAAATTGAAAAAACGTAGAATCCACATACTAGTGCTGCGCTGCTATAGATAGACGATCGGCCAAGTATAGATGAGACAGAATTGTGATCGAGTGAGCAATTCCAGCTTCACTGCGTAATTAACATTAACCTCGGGAGGAGCAACTGAAGGGGGATTGCGAGAGCGAACCGAACAAATCCTACATTTGTTAGCCAGCGTGCTCAAAAATGGGATTGAACAGACTTAAGTATGTGAATCATGGACATAAAATGTTTTTTTTTTTCGCCAGAGCATCAACGAAAAATAAATCCAAGACAAAATTGTAAATTTTTGTTTTATATTTTGTTTTTAAGGACACAACAACAGGCACTTTATGAAAGCACTTTCTTAATAATATAAGTGACACCAATCTTTGAACCAATCTTTGAACCAATCTTTGGTGTTGAGTTGGATATGGTTGTGCAAGTGGGGGCAATAAATAAAAATGCACAACGTTTCAAGCTCAAGAAGGGTACGACAATTTGGTATTGGGGTCTGGAAATACCTGGTTTATGTCCTGTTTTAGTGAAGTGGTGAACAAATGGATTGGTTAAGCGGGACGGAAAGCCAATGGGCTCAAAATTGG
>JAHWFP010252421.1:0-18172 GCA_023313725.1 Lithobius niger | reverse complement strand
CGTCAGATAATCCGGTTGTTCGAGGTTATTCTGTCTACCGTCTGGATACTGACCCTGTGCCACGTGCACATGGTGGTGTTGCAGTGCTGGTTCAACACTCTCAGCCACATGCCAGTGTGCCTCTGCACACTATGCTTCAGGCGGTGGCAGTCAGAGTTTCTTTCCACTTCGATATTACTGTCTGTTCGCTTTATTTGCCACCAGATGAGGTCTTTGGGGTTGGTGACCTGGAGGACCTAGTCCGCCAGCTTCCTGCCCCTTTCCTGTTGCTGGGCGATTTTAACAGCCACCACGTCCAGTGGGAGGGACCTCGTACTAACAACAAAGGGAGGATCCTTGAGGAGTGGATGCAGAGAGGGTCCGTCTGCATCCTGAACGATGGCGCCATGACTCGCTGTAATCTGGCCACAGGCAGTTGGTCAGCGGTGGACTTAGCCTTCTGTTCGCTAGCCATCCCAGTTCATTTCACTTGGGCTGTCACTGCCGATCTGCATGGGAGCGATCACCTCCCCATTGTGTTGTCCACAACACAAGGGGGTTCTGTGGCCTCCAGGCCAGCTCGGTGGGCGCTTAAGCGAGCTGAGTGGTCAGCCTTTGCTGCGGCTGCTCAGTGGCACTCGGCGTGTCGCCGCAGTCGCCGTGAGAAGGTTGTGTTGGCCCGTTTGCGAATTGGTCACACCCGACTTACTCACTGTTTCCTTTTGTGGGGGGTTGACCCTCCTGAATGTTCTTGGTGTCGACGGCCACTTACGGTCCGGCACTTACTTGTTGATTGTCGCCATCTTGATGGTGTTCGTCGTCGGTTCTATCTTCCGCATGACATTGTACGTCAGTTGGGCGATAAGTCTGTCCTCCTGTCCGGTGTTTTTCAATTTTTGCAGGAGGTACAGATGTATGACAAGATTTAGATTAGGGGTTTGAATAACATCTCTGTAATGTGTGGTGCAGTGGCAACCCGGACCACTGCACTGTGACTGAGGTTGGCGCTAATGACCAAGTTGTCGACGTGCCATTAAGCCTCAATCGCCCCCCCCCCCCCCCCCTCTGTGGTTTCATGACAAGATTATTTGAACCTGTACGGGAAAAAGGCGTAGAAGTTTGATGACACTATTGCAATTAATGTAACATGAGAAGAACACTACGCTGCCTTGGAAGGTTGTCTCAAGGTCATGTGAGAGGGTGGTTTGCATATTAACCTTAACAAGACTAACTTTTGTGCTAAGGAGTTAAATTTGCTTGGCTATAGGGTAACCACTAAAGGCGTTAGGCCACAAACTTAAAAAAGGGAAGTTTTAGAGCAATGGCCGGGCCGCGCCCAACTTCAATTAAATCCTTGCGTAGGCTGTTGTTAGGCTTACGAAATTGGTTCAGACGCTTCATTCTTTATTACAGTTATAAGATTAACAATCTTTTGCTGGTACTAAAGGGTAAGGAACCAAAGTTCTTTTGGACAGATAAACAGGAAAGTGCATTTCAAACTCTTAAAGAATTTGTTACTTACCGCACCGATTCTTGCGAGTCCAGACTACAGTCTGCCATGGGAAATGTGGTCCGATGCGTCCTTCGGCTCGATTGGTTCGGTTTTGTGTCAGCGTGACCCTTTAACTAATAAAGCTAAGGACAGTCGACATGATTTCTCGTCGCCTTACACCTGGTGAAGCTAGATTACGAGTCTGTGAAAAGGAACTCTTAGCGATTTGCTATTCGCTTAAAAAGTGGCGTAGGTATTTAGAAGGTGGAAAAATATTATGTCACACTGATAGTAAATCCTTGGTAATCCTGTCTAAATGCAGTAATCCCGTAGGCCGTGTGGCCCGTTGGTTGGTTGATTTATCGCAGCTTGACGCTACACTTCTGTTTTGTTTCTGGAAAATCTAATCAAGTCGCAGATATTTTATCTCGCATGAGGGAAGATGAAAAGGATTACCGACCGATTAGTAATCCAATTCTCCTACCCGCAATTGACGAACGAACACAACAACCATATTTGTTGTTTAACAACGACTGCTTGTGCAACCAAATTGATGTAGAGCAGTTAACGATTGAGCAGATAGCAAAAGCTACGCGAACCGATCCCTTTACTCATGCTTTGCTGCTAACACTAAAAGGTGAGAAGGGGCAAGTCGTGTTTGAGTCAGCGGCTATGCGCAAATTCGTCATGCGCTATGAAAACAAAGCTGTGGTTACGGATGATGTTATTTACGTAGACGTAGACGTAAATAAAAATGTTTTAGATCAGCCTAACCTAAAAATACTTGTACCTAAAGCCTTACGTAAGAATATTATGGTAATGTTGCATGATATGACGTTAGGTGGTCACTTAGGAGTATATCGCACTTTGATACGGCTGTTCAGAGTTTACACATGGCCTAGTGCAAGTAAAAGTGTTGTAAGATATATTCTCACATGCAAAGTTTGTCAGCAACATAAAGCAAATCAAGGGCGTAAGGCTCCGACGTTAGTTTCTGAAGAGCAGTCCAGATTTGACACAGTAATGGCGGACATCAAAGGCCCGCTAGTTCGTTCTAAGGAAGGCTATGCTTTTATTCTCGTAGCCGTCAACATGTTTTCCTGTTGGGTGGAGCTAGTACCGTTGAAAAAGGAAGACGGTCCGTCCATAGCGAAAGCATTCATAAATGACGTATTCGCTCACCACAATATACCACGTTCCTTAGTCTTTGACAATAGCAATTATTTTCGTGGTAATTTGCTAAACAGTGTATGTAGACAGTGGGGGATTAAACCTAAATTTATTTCAGCTTGGCACCCCCAAAGTAACTACAGTGAGCGTATTAACCGAGAATTAACTAAACTACTGGCAATGTATGTTAACACTGAAAATAGGTCTCATAGGAATTGGCCAGATGGGTTGAAACAAATTCAAATCGTGCTAAATTCTAATGTCAATACCACGACAGGATTTACGCCTAGTTTTTTATTGCACGGATATGAATTCAACCAACCTGAAACGCCAATCCCTAAAGCAACCCTGAGTGACGTAGATTTGGGGATAGCCGTCTTAAACACAACGGCGCGTTGGCGTCGCGTTGTACAAAAAATGCTTGCTCGCAGACAGTCGGAGCGAGAGCATCGTGCTAGTAAACTAAATAAACTAAGAACTAGGAAAAGTTGTAAAGTGGGTGATTTAGTTTTGCTACGCAGTCATCATAGAAGTGAAAAGAGTCGTTTCATAGGTAAGAAAATGTTTCCTAAATACGAGGGTAGGTTCCGAGTAGTAAAAGTTATTAACCCAGTAACTTATCAGTTAGAAAATACACCATCATTCTGACAACTTAAAATGCTTAAATGAAGATGAGAGATGGGAAACTGATTCAGTAGAATATTAAAATGATTTCATTGCCTTGTTAATTGTACACTATACAATAATTAATTTAATTACAAGCTAGTGGTGACACTATAAGCTACACTGCTAAGTCATTCGCTGTAAGTTTCGTCAGTAGAAGTAGTTTCTAAGAAAGGAAGAAAGAAAATAGTTTTTGTTCTTTTAAGCTTTTTTGTTTGTTTTAGGAAACGAAGAAGGTTAGGAAGAAATTACCTTACCTGTAGATTCGCCTTCAGAATTTAGAGCACGGAATTGTGGCGGACTGCTGGAGGGATATACATTAGTGCTTGCACTTTCACCATCATTCGGACGTTGTTCGTAATTTTCAATAACAGTATTCACAAAACGAGTTAAGTCTTCTCCATTGTACTGTTCTACGTTCTGAAGAAAGTTTTCGACGTACACATTTACGAAAAACACCTGTAGCATTTTGAACATTTTTACCTTACGTCGGTCGTTCAAGAGTTGTATGGTACGAATATGCCAGGCACGATGAATTTCGGCATGTGTTGGAATTGGAATTTCCTGTTGTGGAGAGTGATTTTCTGCCATAGTTTTTTTTTTCTCCCTGATACAGCCAAACGCAATATTGAATGTCTTGTCTAAGCAAGGGAAGGATTTCGAATGAATGCACGTAATGAGAGTGGTTAACACATAAGCATTGTTATGTATTGAACAGCTATTGTTAGAAACGTGTCACACCTAGACTGCCAAATCATTGTTGGACCTTATTTATAATTTTTCTTTTATTAAGGGAAAATTTTATGCAATCACAAAATCGCTTCTATTAAAATCGCAACTTTTATGGTTTGCTTGATTTAAGCAAGTTGTCTGTGAATGTTTTTCTGTGGTTTTCTGTGGGTTATAATTTAGTTGTATAGAATTCTAATTAATTGGCTAATTGTAGCAATTGATGGAAGGGAGTTCATTGATTTTTAATGAAAAGAATTCTTGTAAGTCGCTAAGATTGCTTTCTAACTTGACACTAAACGAATCCATTTTTTGTATTTTATGTGGAGTTACAGAAGAAGTCTTCGCACATGACAATATGGCCACAATTGTCACTACTAAATATGTTTACTAAATATGTGTTGTTGGCCACAATGCATAAAGATCTGTGGATTCTAAACCTGTTGAAGGGAATGCTTATAAAATTTTAGCGCACGCTCAGCAATAGCAGCTTATGTATTGTAAATCCTATATAGGTCATTTCATTTTTGTACAGTATACTGTTACTTTTCTTCTTGTTTTTCTTCTTCAGTGTTATAATTAAAAATTCGGGAGGAATTTTTTCCTCAGGGGGGAAATCATGGTACGGCATTAATTATCATGCCATTAATTGGTATGTTAGGACCCCTGTTGCCAGTGACATTGAGCCTAGTGCTCCCTTGAGCTATTGTAGAGTAACCTTAAGATGTTAGTCACACCCTAAGAGGCTTAGTGTGCTCATATTGTACGCTAAGTAGTGCTAGTGCACCTTTATTATGTAATAGGGCAGAGCTATGTATGGTTCATATCCAGATGTCATAACTATGGTTGTATGGTAGTCTGTACATTACACCTGTATGTAGGTGGAGCCATGGTAGTGTGGATGAGAGGGTGAAGTGCTGTGGGGACACCTTGTGTTATATCCTGGTATTACGAGCTGATACTTAAGCAACACTCCTGGCCTTAGCTAGCCAGTTCACCTCTGGGCTCCAACCCAGCAACACTTCTCTCATCTCCTCTACACTACTGGGGTGCTGAAGCCTTCTAAGCCTCCTGAGCTACTGAACCACTGTACTGCCCGCGTGGACCTGAATAAACCTACTTCAACCCTAACGAGTCTGGTTATTTGGGTTAGGACTTGGATTGCCTTCTTCATAACCCGTAGCAGCAATCGAAGATGGTTAATGTTAGGAAAATGAAACTTTGCATGGTATGTAGGCGAACGGGGGGCCAACTAACCATGAATCGATCACTGACCTTGACGCATAATTTCAATGTCATCGTGATGCTAACTTTTTAACTACGCTTCGTAGAACTCCAGTTTAAATTAGAAACTTGTAGACATTGGCAAGGCATGGCCATTGCAAAAAAACAGAACGCAATTCGGTACGCTAGTTTAGGAGTTACGAAAATCGCAAGCATCATTTTGTTGTGCTGACCGAGTGGCTTTCCTGCCAAACAGTGAGTGTAAAATTAAGTCCAGTGGTCCTCAAAGTACATGAAGCATGCTTGGAAACAAACAGCAACTAACACATTGTTTATTATCATTTCAAGCATTATTTGCCATCGCCGATTCATTTAGCGTAAGTTGAGCTGTAACATTTCGAATATATAAGTGCAATAGGTCACTGCAATAAATCGTTGTAACATTGGCATAAATCACTGTAACACTGTAATAAATTGAATATAAACTTCGTCGAGTCGCATTCCCTAAAAATGTGCACGTTTTCCACGTACTTCACTGATGACTTTGCACTGGTTACGGGTTAGATTTAGCGAAGCGATACTACGTTGTAATCACGGTAACGTCAATTTTATTAATGTTGCAACACATGACTCCTTTCAATTCAAAATGTTTAATGTAGTTAACCCTGGCATAAACGAGTGTAGGACAATTCCTTCCTGGACAATTTTCCCCTAGGACAAAACTCCCCGGGCAATAAAATAAAATAAAATAATAAAATAAAAACCAATTCAAGATTATCTAACCCCCCTCCCCCCTAATTAATATAATAAAGTGCTGTTATGTGCAACCGAAAAATTTTTTTTATTACCAATGTAATGTCATTGCAGAGGTAGTCTAAAAAGATAATGAGTAAATTTCCACAACAGGGAAAAAACTTTAAAATTTTCGAAAAACCAAGGTTACGTGCAGTTCCTCGCAAATAGTCTAACGTGCTTCTATTTTCATAATCACATACAACAGTGAGCAGGGCCAGCGCTAGTGTTCTGTTGCCCGGGTACGACAAGAAACCCGTCCCAAAAAAAATGACTACCTTCACCTGTTTTATTCCGTCATGGTTTTTTTTCAATCGAGCTCAACGGTCTATGACAGACTTGTAGTCTCACTTTCTGGCCAGATCACGCTCAGTCGAGAGCAATGCTAAACCACTCAGTCTTTCTTGCTTCATAGTGGTGCGAAGATAGTTTTTGATTATTTTTAATTTGCTGGAAGAGTGCTCGGCACTTGCATTTGTAATGGCCATGGAAAGATAAATACGGTATGCCATATATTTGTTGTATGAAAAATTCGTCGCCCTACTACACCGCACCCTTCGCAATCCCCTTTCTGCCGGCCTTGCCAGTGAACAATCGGGCATTTGGAGCTGCATACGTTTTCTTTACTGGCTGAGGATTGTGACCTGCAAGAGCTTGCGTCAAGTGTACTTGTGCAGTGCTTGATCACGTTTAATGCATTTGACAAAACTCCAAAACGTTTGAGTTACAACTTCCAACATTAGACTGAAAACTTCTGTGCCAACCTTCTACTGAATTGTTTGTACTGGTTTACATTGAAAAGTTTGTGAAGCTGAACTTTTTAACTGAACATACAGTACTTTAGATAATTTTGAAAGTTTTTTTTAATTATCCGGGGGGGAGGGGGGGCGGCAATTGACCAGTGGGGAATTACACGAGGGGGGGGGGGGAATTGTCCTGATACCAACATAAACTGACCCAGCAAACATTCGGATTTTGTTCTTTTTAAAGTCGTTATGTGTAATACTGCTAGTTAACACTGCTAGTTCAGCTAAGTTTTCTGCATTTTAAATCAACTGTTCTTCTTTTTTGAATCATAATTGGCTACATCTTCAGCTTTAGGTTTCACATTTTTAACTCCTTATTTCTAGCAGATAAACAAAGTGTTCAGAAAAAAAAAAGGACGAAGGCCTCACAAGAGTCGTGGAAATCACTCTCCAGCTTCAAAGTAGAGGTTTTTCCTCGGACGTAGCTGATAAACGAAATGTATTTATATGTTTCTGGCCCTTCAAAAAGGTAGCTAGACTGTAAAGAAGCCTTGCAGAAATTGCCACACTCCTCATTTAGGTTTCCCTGTCATCAGTTGCACCTTCAGATTTGCCACAAGCATCTGTAAATTTTACAAGAACTTTGTTAAGAGGGGCAAAAGACTTGCACTGCATTGCAAGTATGCTGCAGTAAAAAATTTCTTCCTTATTGACATTGAAGGAAGTTTATTGGAGTTGGATTTATTTTTGTCTTCTGTTCACTTAAAAGGTCCTTCGAGGTGTATCCTGGAAGCTGTTAAAAATAATAGCAGTTGCAATATATTCTTGCAACTGTTTATCTTATACGCAGCATTCTGGAACACTCAAATAGCTAACAAGTTCGTCTGAAACATCATACTGTGCGCGTTGGCTGGGTGTATGGTTTCTTTCTCGTTAGGTGTTCAACTGGTTGTTTCTTACTCAAGACTTGGATTTGTATCAATCACGCTTACGGTTTCACTATCATTATTGTCGTTACCATCATTACAAGCAGTTTGACTCTTCGTATTGAAGATTTCTGGACTTGGTCTTACATACAATATTTTGGGTAGATGTTCCGTTTCGCAATTTGCCACCAAGTATTTCACTTGGACTCATTGTTTTTCAAAAATAAATCGTAACTTGTTTAATGAATACTTGAGGGTTACGTTCACATGGCTCCCAGAGTTAAGAGCTGGTCACCCCTAGGTTTATGAGTTGATCGACTCACTTGACAAGCTTAATGGTTTGCAAGCGAAAATTCCTCGTCTAATCCTGCCTCTACCTGCGGGGCTGAAACCCCAGAGGGACGTCTGTCATTTAGGATTTTGCTTACATATTTGACGAGGAATTACAAACATTCTATAATGATTATCATACCAAATGTTCCCAATATGAGGCCATCTGCCTCCCACTAGTAGCCAAATCAGCCTTCAAATTATCAGTACTGACAAGATTTGTGCTTCATTAATATTTTTCGTTTTATTTTATTTATTTTTATCGTTTGCTTTAAAATATTTAATATTTTGTTCTTTGACGTGGTCTCAATGAGATTAATGTACATTCGTCACGATTTTGGATTTGTGCAATTCCATTCTGCTGCCAAGTTGAGATATCTTGTTTCAAATGCCTGCTAAGGTGTCAAGTTTGCAGTTGGTCTTGAGCCAAAAACAACTCGTGTAATAGAATGCAATGGAATCCCTAATTTATGACACGCTTTTTGACAAGCCTCGTGGGATGGACAGGACGGCAATAAATTACGAGCTATTAAAGGCACTGTTGAGGAATGGCACTCGGCGTGTCGCCGCAGTCGCCGTGACGAGGTGGTGTTGGCCCGTTTGCGCATTGGTCACACTCGACTTACTCACTGTTTCCTTTTGCGGGGATTGACCCTCCTGAATGTTATTGGTGTCGGCCGCCACTTACGGTCCGGCACTTCCTTGTAGATTGTTGCCATCTTGATGGTTTTCGTCGTCGTTTCCATCTTACGCATGACATTGTGCGTCAATTGGGCGATAAGTCTGTCCTCCTGTCCGGTGTTTTTCAATTTTTGCAGGAGGTACAGATGTATGACAAGATTTAGATTAGGGGCTTGAATAATATCTCTAATGTGTGGTGCAGTGGCAACCCGGACCACTGCACTGTGACTGACGTTGGCGCTAATGACCAAGCTGTCGACGCGCCATTAAGCCTCATTCCCCCCACCCCCTAATTTATGACCCAAGAGGGATGTCAAGAAATGAACCGGTCACAAGAGTAGTAGTGGGTGGGGGAGAAAAGAAAATGTGGCGGCATTGGTAGCCATCAATGGAAGGGTGTCGAAGCAAGTAAAAAAAAGTTTTCTATAGGGGTAGGGTTCTTAGATAGAAAATGTAATCGTGGCATAAGGAGGTGACTGCAGGTGTTTGTTAGCTGTGCCACCAATCCTTCAAAAGGGAATAAATTGTTAAGCAATAAATGTGAGGAACAAAAATGGGGTGACAGTGCCTTCGTTTGTTTCACAGTGATTTTCCGTTAAAATCCGACTAGCTCGTGATCGTGAAAACGAATCAGTCTGCAACGACAGTTGGCACGGGGGCATTTAACCCAATAAAATTTTAAAAGTGAACGTTACTGTCGTTCTGTACACCAATAGAAAATAGAGGACAGCTTTTTAAATAGCTTTTACCCCAAAATTAAGTTTGGCACTGCTAACCTTTTGGCTAGCCTAACTTAAGAGTTAGGATCAAATCTTTTCAAATGGCTAGGTAGAGGTCAAATGTGTGCAGTTCATTTTTAAATCCGAGCACTTAGCAACCTGGTCCCAGTAATCCAGATTGGAATTCCAAACAGCATGGTTTTATAGTTAGGACAAATAAATATGAACCAATTAAGTCAGGATATGGCTAAGCTATGTATTTACAAATATGACACCAAATAAAATAATAAAGACGATGCTGGATTTACTACTTCAAAATCTCCTCAGGTTTAATATGACAGTATGTTAATACTTGAGCCACTTTACAAAAATCACCACAATAACTGGCTCGACTTTTGATGCCTTACCGAAGCTAATATTTAGTGTCAGCTCTATTAAATTGGGATTATTACTGGTAACTCTCAGTTATATCATAGTAACCAAACATGTAATGATAAATGTAAACTACAGGCACCTACATTAGGGTTAGCTTCTAAAGGGCTCTCCAGTTATTCCAAACTCTACAACTCCTGTGGGCGCACAACAGTCATGAAATCTATTGAACGGATAAGTTAGCTGAACACCAATATAATAACTTTCCATAAATAATACTCATCATAACTAATATTGAACTAAGCGGTATAATAATGCAGGCCAAATGGAATCTCTCCCTCTATTCTGGGCTTTATGGTAACTGTCAGTAGGCTAGTGGGTTGGTGGCCAAGGATGCTCCGTGACAGTGACTTTCACTTGAATATCCTCTCACCAAATTCAAGTTTAACTTTCCTTTTATATGTTGGTTTTGACCTTTATTAATTCAGTTATTTATTGTAATGTATTTCCGGTGGCCTTCATGGTGGAGAGATGTTCTTGATAAATACGGTGTGGCTTTTTGATTGAAGCCTACATTCTGTCTTAATGGCTGTTTTGGCAGATTTATGATGCAGCTTGGAATTAAAGCTAGGATCGATCTTGGCTAGTAGCCAGAGATTTTCTCCAACCGTGATTTAGGCTGGAAATTGATTGGTTGGAAGATCACACAAACTATTTTGGTATCTGAATAAATATTGCCAATTCAGAACAGCGGTACATACATCGCTAGGTAGCCTAGCTAGAATAGAAAAATGTTTCAAAATCCGATTAACAGAAAAGCAATTGGGTTAAATAAAACAGGGAAATTTTATCAAGAAAATGAAGCAAGCATGTATCAAAATAAATCGGGTTTTGTTAAATCAATTCAAATTTTTTTTTGCGCATCAAACATGCATTAGAATATACTAAAATGTAGTTTTGAAGCTTTTTGACAATATCAGTTATAGTTCCGATTATCTGGAATGTTATTGCCAATATTAAATTCTTCCCACAGAATATGTTCCATTTCATCTTTGTCCGGTACATCGGCTGCAGCGACGGCTGTGGCAGGTGGAATTGGTTTGAGGTTGGGGACCGGGCCTGGGGAAGCATCCGGAGCATCTTAAGGGAAATCATTTTAAGGTACATTATTTAGCTGTGTTGTAGATGGCGAAGCCACAGCTAACCTCCGCAAGTACAGCACGGGCATGAAAATATAAAAATTCTTTGCCAACTTCGGCAAGTGGCAATAATCAAAATGGCCTAGAATGCTGGCAGAAACTTCTATTGACTTGTGAGCAATTAAAATAGTGCCGAAAAAAGCGATTGGCTCACTCCTCGTAGCTTTCATTAAAGGGTTGGTGTAAATAACTGGACGCCATGCCTTGCGGAGTACAATAACTGTTGCTGGAAGAGGTTCCTCCACAAAAAAGAGGTGATGTCTTCACCCGGGTATGAGAATGTGGGTGGACATCTTCCGTATTCTATGTGGGGACACACTATCGGGACGGGCGATCAGCAGCATGAATAAAAATGCAGTGTGAGATTCACTATGGGGGCAAGTTCATTGTTCACAGTAAAAACTACCATCTTGAATTTCAGGATAAGGCCAGTTCAACACATCTTCTAAAATGCATGAGAAAAAACTATCAACAGCTATGGTTTCTGCTACTGTCACCAAAACATCTCTCACAACCTAGGGAGTGACGGTTGCCCATCGCCTTCCATCAGGCTATTCTGTGTTTTCTGCAGAGCTTTTGGCTCTCGGTTTGGCGGTGGAATGGATCCTTGGCCTTCAGGGCACGCATTTCATTATCTTTAGTGATTCCATGAGTGCCCTGGAGTCCTTGGCGACTTACAATCCTCGGATCCCCCTTGACACAACGTGTCCAAGCTTTGCTTTCCCGCTTGCCTGGCCAGCGGAAAACCGTGCTTTTCTGCTGGATCCCGGGCCATGTTGGGATAGGTGGAAATGAGCAAGCGGATTCTGCAGCAAAAGGGGCCCTTTCTGGCCCTCTCGGAAGGGATCTCAGCCTTGTTCCCTCGGAAGCTTTTCCAAGTATGCGTCTGAGGTTACACGCTTTTTGGCAAGCCTCGTGGGATGGACAGGACGGCAATAAATTACGAGCTATTAAAGGCACTGTTGAGGAATGGCACTCGGCGTGTCGCCGCAGTCGCCGTGAGGAAGTGGTGTTGGCCCGTTTGCGCATTGGTCACACTCGACTTACTCACTGCTTCCTTTTGCGGGGGGTTGACCCTCCTGAATGTTATTGGTGTCGGCGGCCACTTACGGTCCGGCACTTCCTTGTTGATTGTTGCCATCTTGATGGTTTTCGTCGTCGTTTCCATCTTCCGCATGACATTGTGCGTCAATTGGGCGATAAGTCTGTCCTCCTGTCCGGTGTTTTTCAATTTTTGCAGGAGGTACAGATGTATGACAAGATTTAGATTAGGGGTTTGAATAATATCTCTGTAATGTGTGGTGCAGTGGCAACCCGGACCACTGCACTGTGACTGAGGCTGGCGCTAATGACCAAGCTGTCGACGCGCCATTAAGCCTCATCTCCCCCCCCCCCCCCTCACAACCTAGGGACCTACATGCTCAGAATTTTGTTTTTCCTTATCCGTTTCTTTAGAGTATAACTATCCTAATATTATGAGGTATATAGTCTGCCCTGTTAATAATTTTGTTATTACAAAAGGAAAGTTCCTTAGTAACGTAGAAAGTTCCTCAGGAAAACCCTTTACTACTTCGGAAGCATCAACTGGTGTAATACTAGTTTTAATTTGCTTTACACCCTTCTTAGGTTTAACTTTTGTTTGCAGGTCTAAAATGGACGGAAATCAACCCGAAAAATAAAAAGCCAATCCTTTCCCATTAAAGTAGGTTTATAAAGTTTGGAAACTGATGCCTCCAAGTGTTCAATTTGACCTTTAACTTCAACCTTCAGACTTTTGGTGTAAATCGTGTTCTCAATTCCGTCTGTGTATGAGTGTATTGAATACGGACTGAGCTTTAAAGGACAGTCCACAAAATATTTTTGATGCCACTCAATAGGAATAATGGATGCGTCTGCCCCGGAATCAAGTTCCATTTCAAGCTTGACACCATTTAGGCAGACCGTCAATTTCCACTTATGGATTTTCATAGAATTAACTACTACTATTATCTTATTGGTTTGAAGGGGAATTGAAATCTGGTCCGCAGCCTGACTCAGTCGAAGAGTATTATTTTTCAGAACAAGATAGTCGTTGTCTGAATCACTATCAGACCCGGAACCAGACTCTGAATTTTCGGCAACAACATCCTGGACATTTTCACTGTCCCTATCGCGTTCAAGTTTATTAACACGTTTTTTGTAACTATACTTCTGTTTAGACTGTGGTCTAGCCTTAAAATTCGTGCTTGAACTTGCTTTAGAGTGGTCGAGTGGTTTTGAAATTCGATTCGAATGACTAGATTTTCTGCACACGGCTTTTAAATGGCCGACAGTGTGGCATCTGCCACAAGTATACTCGCGATATTTGCAGCGGGTTTTCACATGTCCGGACTTGCCGCAACAATACCAAATAAAATCCTAGGTGGATTTAGGCCTACTACGCGGTTTGCTAGATTTTTTAGCTACATAGTTAACAGCCCTTGAATGGCTTCTCAAAACTCTTTGGTTGGTTTCAGCAGATTCCAAGGATAAAGCTAAGGATGTTGTAGCCTTTAAATCCAGAGTCTGCTTCAACAACTCGCGTTGAATGACTTCAGATTGGATCCCCCCAATTAGGTGATCCCTAATCATTTCGCTATTAATGTCTTTTATTTTAGCGAAGTCACAATATTTAGTCATAAGCTTAAGTGCAGCTAAATATTCTCCAATACTTTCATCTGATTTTTGCGACCTTCGAACAAATTTTACACGCTCAGATACCACAGAGGGCACTGGCTCGATGTCTTCTAAGACTTTAACTAGTTCGTCAAAAGTTTATGAATCTGGTAAATCAGGTGAAATTATGTTTGAATCTTATCAAACATTTTCTGGCCTACAGATGCCATTAGAAAATTCACTTGTTTGGCGGCTGCTATTTCCTTAGCTTTGAAATAATAGCTGATTCGATTGGAGTACTTCTCCCATGTATCGGATTCACAATCAAACTCCGAGAATAAACCAGCGGTTTTAGACGAGCCCATGTTGACTTCGTCTTCACTACTACTAGATTCAAAATTTAAAATTAAATTTAACGAACGCATAACGAAGTTATACTTGCTGCACACAGTTCGAAGCTAATACAGATTCCATAATTTTCGCATTTTCTCAAAAAAAAAAACTTACGAGTGTTCCTGTTACCGGTGCCACTTGTTACAAAGATTTGTGCAATTGTGCTGGGAAGGGAACCAATTCACACACTTGCTGGTTAATTGGAATACTTGAAGTTTAATTAAAAGCAAGAACTATTTACAACTTCTCAGCTCGGCGCCCAAACCGCAACTCTTGTCTCTCATCCGAAGCCCCCCTGTGGGCTGGGGGTAGAATAAGCCCACCGTACCCCTGCGTGTCGTAGGAGGCGACTAAAAGGGAACCCAAGATCACGGTCTGCTAGTGTGCCAAGGGTCTGCATGGCGGAGGGTTTTTAGTCCGTCTTGAACACTAGCAACCTCAACACTACGGTTTGCGAGTGCGCCTACGGTGTGTATGGCGGGCAGGTTTAACACCTGTCGCAAGCACTAGTCGGAAAGAGGTGAAGGGACATCCGGACAAACCGGGCCCGGGGTGGCTGCTTAGAGGATGTTTGGTGGTTTGAATCCCCTTTTGGGTTTGATTCTAATTTGCCCGTTCTGGCCACTGGGATTTTCATCCTCATCCCCCAGCATGTTGGCCGTGTGCTGCAACCTAGTAATCCGTGGAGGCGGAGATCCTGGCTTTCGGGCTTTGGCTCCTTATTCCGGAGGACGGGTGGCCTGGGCGAGCCGGCCTAAGGTCAATCGGCTATGACTTTTCGGGTCCTGTCGATGTGGGGAGGTGGCTTGTGCTGTATCCATCTGCATCACGGACCCGAACTGTTTGGGTTATCAACGGAGGTGGTGTGTACGGCTTCCTTGGTGGCCTCGCCTCTCGGCATGCTTAGGCTGCCACCTCACCGAGATAGACGGCGGTGTTAGCTTCCTGGTGCAGGGCCCTGGATATGCGGCTTCCGGCCCTGCATCACCCGAGTGCCGCGCGGGGTTTTCTTTTTTGGGGGGCGCACCGCCGCGACTTCTTTTTGCTCTACATGGCAACTACTTCCCCCCCCTCCCCCGATAAAATTTCTTCCCCCCAAAATTCTTCCCCTCCTCGCCGCACTAGCAAGCGCCAGAGGAGGGAACCCGAGATGGTTGGGCCTGGTGCCCAGTTACCAGACTTGAGTAAAAGTCGGGACCAAGTCCCGAAATTCCTGGTGGTGACAGGCGAGGGCCGAGATGTTACACAACTCGGTCCATTCGCTGTTCACAAGGCTCTGAAAGGGATCTGTGGTTCTGATCCGAAGAGTGTCTCTCGGCTCCGTGCTGGGGGATACCTTGTGGAAGTTGCAGACGATGGTCAGGCGAAGAGGCTTTTGAAAGCGAGTGCACTGGGGTCATGCCCAGTGCATGTCGAGCCGCATCGTACTTTGAACAGCAGCAAGGGGGTCGTGACATGCTTTGATTTGAGGGGTCTCAGTGATGATGCCATCCTGGACGAACTCGGGTCACAGGGTGTTACGGCTGTGAGGCGTTTGACACGGAAAGGCGAGAATGGTGCCCAGCCAACTGACACCTTTTTCCTGACCTTTGATACGCCAGTTGCACCGCAGCATATTACTGCCGGTTACCTGCGATTGAAGGTCAGGAGTTACGTTCCGAATCCGATGCGGTGTTTCCGCTGTCAACGCTTCGGCCATACCAGCGGCTCGTGTAAAGGCAGGCCTACCTGTGTTTCCTGTGCTCAGGCAGCCCATGAGGGCGCTGACTGTGCTGGCCCGAAGCAGTGTGTCAACTGCGGTGGTCAGCACCAAGCCTCTTCACGGGACTGTCGTGTTTATGTTGAGGAACGCCGAGTGCAGGAACTAAAGGTGAAGGACGGGCTTTCCTACTCGGAGGCCCGAAAGAAAGCCAAGCTATCAGCACCAGCAATGACTCGTTCTTTTGCGCAGGTGTGCAGTGCGCCAACGCCTGGCCCAGTTAGTGAGTCTGCTGATTTGGCAGATTTACGCGCTGAGCTCAGGTCTTTGACCAGGACGGTGGGCAAGCTTATTACTTTGTTGACCCAGCAACATCCATCTCTGCAGGGTTTTTTGGGTCCTTCGGACCCAGTTGCTGCCTTGCCGTCTACATCTGCCCAGCCTGCAAATGCTTCTGCTCCTGCACCTGCTGTTGTTTCTGCTCCTGCTGCTGTTTCTGCTGCTTCGTCTGTTCCCAGGCAGGTTAAAGCTTCAGCGAAGCCTCCGCCTGCCCGGAGTGAACCACAGAAAACCTTGAAGAAGAAGGCTCCTGCTGGTAAGGCCTCAACACCACCCGTGAGGACGTCGCCACCAGGAGATAAGGTGAAAGGGTCGTTGAACGGCCAGCTTGCTGAGGGGTCCGTTGTGTCCCCTCAACATCTTGATGATACTTTGCCCATGGAGCAGGGAGAGATTTCCTGTTCCAATTCTCCGGAACTTTTTCCTCCTTCCGAGGACAATTTCGTTCTGAACCTCACTCCATCTTTTGATTCGGGTGAGGATTCGGATGTTTTCGGATCGCCCAGAGGAGGAGTTGAGGAGAATGATTCAATCTTCAGCCCGCCCTAATGTCTGCGCATGCCATCGTTCAGTGGAACTGCCAAAGTTATCGGACCCATGCCGAAGAGCTGCGGCTGCTTTTGTCGCATTGGCGACCTCTGTGCTGCTGTCTACAGGAAACCTGCTTTAAGGCGTCAGATAATCCGGTTGTTCGAGGTTATTCTGTCTACCGTCTGGATGCTGACCCTGTGCCACGTGCACATGGTGGTGTTGCAGTGCTGGTTCAACACTCTCAGCCGCATGCCAGTGTGCCTCTGCACACTAGGCTTCAGGCGGTAGCAGTTCGTGTTTCTTTCCATTTGGATATTACTGTCTGTTCGCTTTATTTGCCACCGGATGAGGTCTTTGGGGTTGGTGACCTGGAGGACCTGGTCCGCCAGCTTCCTGCCCCTTTTCTGTTGCTGGGCGACTTTAACAGCCACCATGTCCAGTGGGGGGGACCTCATACAGACAACAAAGGGAGGATCCTTGAGGAGTGGATGCAGAGGGGGTCTGTTTGCATCCTGAACGATGGAGCCATGACACACTGTAACCTGGCCACGGGCAATTGGTCAGCGGTGGACTTAGCCTTTTGCTCGCTGGCCATCCCAGTTCACTTCACTTGGAGTGTCACTGCAGATCTGCATGGAAGCGATCACCTCCCCATTGTGTTGTCCACAACACAAGGGGGTTCTGTGGCTTCCAGGCCAGCCCGGTGGGCGCTTAAACGTGCTGAATGGTCAGCTTTTGCTGAGGCTGCTGTATTTCAGCGTGCGGTTGAGGACTTTTCTGATGTGGATGAACTTTCCACTCATTTCGCTGACGTGGTCCTTGCTGCTGCTCATGCTACTATCCCGCGTACGTCCACTCAGCCGCGGCGGGTTCCTGTTCCATGGTGGACACCTGCTTGCGGGCAGGCCATTCAGGCCCGCCGGCGAGCGTTGCGTGCGTTTACAGTCAGCCCAACTGCTGACAACTTTGTAGCCTTTAAGCGCTGTCGTGCCCGTGCCAGGTTTGTCATCCGTGAGGCTAGGCGTGCTTCGTGGGCGGTTTATGTTTCGTCGATCACGCACTCCACGCCTTCTCAGCAGGTGTGGCGGAAGGTGCGCCAGATCTCGGGGAAGACCGTGCCTTCCCCGGTTTCGCAGCTGAAGGTGGCGGATACCGTGATCTCTTCTGTGCCGGATATCGCCGACTGTCTTGCGTCTGCGTTTGCGCAGGTCTTGAGTGATAACCATTATGATCCTGGTTTCCTCAGAATAAAGCGTAGTGAAGAGGCTCACCCTCTAGACTTTCGCTCCGACGGGCTAGAGGAGTACAATTTACCGTTCACCAGGCTGGAATTTGTTTCCGCTTTGTCCAAGTCGCATGACTCCGCCCCAGGGCCTGATGATGTTCACTATCAGCTGTTGAAACATCTGCCTCTTGCCTCCCAGCAGTTCTTGCTGGAGATGTTCAACCGTGTGTGGGCAGAAGGCTCTGTTCCGGCAGCGTGGAGGACAGCAGTGGTCATCCCGATAGTGAAACCGGGCAAAGACCCTACTGCTCCTTCCAGTTATCGCCCAA
>JAHWFP010252420.1:14757-41498 GCA_023313725.1 Lithobius niger | reverse complement strand
ATCCGGATACTCATTGTTAACCTTAAGTATGCAAGGAGGCAAAGAATCCAAATTGAACGTACAAAGTTCTCGTTCGGTAAACCAAGTAAAATTTGAATAAGGCAACGGCATACTAAAACAATAGCCTCCAAATTATTGGCATCATAATACATTAGGTAACTGTTTTCAACGTTGGGATAGTAATTTGACACTAACGGATTATTAGCACGAGCACAACATTTTGACATTATGCTAACACCACCATGTATGGCTACAGTGAAGTTATTGTGCATTGTGATGTCCTACAATAATTCTAACCGCTCACCTGTCATTTTAAGAGCCACTTCCCAATTTAAGCCAGAGAGGGTGTATAAATGACACGGGTCTAAATTGTATTGTTTCAAACTAACAGCTCAAAATTGTTTCAACACATCACCCAAAAGTGCAGCATCCGCCAAAACGTATGTATCATGGCACTGACCTAGAGTCTTACAATTCGTTTCCCTCCAAACTGTACTAGCATACGAATACTCGTCGTTGGCCAAACTTCGAAAACAAATCACAACAGGAATAAGGATACACACCCTTCCTAATTAACAAAGCGTGAGTATCTGGAAAAATGTTCCTCATTATTGGAAAATCAGTTATGGTTTCTACAAAGTACTCAACGAAGCGGACAGGAATTGAAAACTGTCTAAAAACCTGTAATCACCAACTTGTATAGAGGTGAACTTTTAAGTATTTTGAGGAATGACAGAAATATTCTTATCTTTAAAATAAGACAAACCTCTTACGATTAAATGCCCATCATACGATTTTAAATTGTGGCAAAAAATGGGAAAATAATCCTTCTACCTGTATTGCAAATTACACGAAATGTGAGCCGCTCCTCTACATTTACCGGTCAAATGACAGTGATCACGTACCATAATTTCACCAACACCGAACAGTTCACCGCAAATATGACAATGAGTAGTGCTAGCAAAATCAATTAGCCAAGCATATTCAGGTACCAAACGAAGCTTTCGACTTTTATTGTATTGAATCTCGTGGTAAATTATTTCCAAATGGGCAAAGAAGTCTTCGATGCAATTTTCACCTCGAAACACCCTATGCGTGTAAATGCTCCCATCCCACGCAACGACGACATTAGAATAACCACTCGGCTGGTGTAAACTCGTTTTGTGTGTAAACGAAGACGATGGATTTGGCTTACATGGACTTATTTTAGAAAGTATCGATTCAAAATCTGGGTACATCATGCACGGAACTGGTAACTGCCGGTCATATCTCATAAACTCCAAGTACGGTTTTCCAGTAGGCATGTTGATTTGTTGTGGGTCAAAAGTCCTACACAAACTGAGATGATCGTACAGAGCAGTGTTGATACGGAAGTACGAGAAACAATAACGGCACACGTATTTTTTGTCATTACTATACACCTATCTGTTGAAATTCTTAATCCAACAGTAATGACTACCATAGTTTAATTTCCCAACCTGATAATTGGTTCGATTGCTTAATAAAATTGGAAAAACATTCTTGTCGTTATACCCAAACAAAAAAATACATAAGTTATTCTGGGACTCAAACTTTATGATTTCAGTTACACGTGTAGGAAAAGAAAGACCACTTCCTATTCAATTTTGACATGTATTAATTTGTTATAATGGTTTACTCTATTGTAGTTATTTGTGCCAGATAAAGTGCTGCCAGTACAGAATACACGAAACAGTAATTATTATCGGATGAGACGTTCACAACTGTGTATATATTTTAACTAGCGGAACAGGTCTTAGTGGCCACTTTGGGCCTTTCCATATCCAGTCGTGGTTTTATTTTTATTTTATTTGTTTATTTAGAGTCAAGGCTGGCAGTTAGTGATTCTCGGCTCCTTGCCTGACCTGCTGCTTCTGCGGCAAATCTTATTATTATTATATCACGTAAAAATTTGTCAAGAAACACAGCCCCACACCAACCGTTCAACGGAACGTATCTACCAACATGGACGTCACTACCGTCAATTCTGAAAACAACTCAACAAGAACCATGTTTCTGAAAGTCTAACTGATCACGAATTTTGCCAATGTCAGCAATTAACTCTAAGTCTATAAGTCTATGACAATAGTCAATGCACTGCACTGCACGAGCAAATGGGCATACGTTCAGTTTCTCCATCAAAAAGTATTTTTTCCAAAACAACGTTGATGCAGATCATATATTTAAATTGTACCAGTTGTTGGAGCAGAAAGTTGAACAGTGTCAAAAGATGACGACTCATGCCATTCAAATATCCACGCACGTCACATGTATCGCTGGGCAACGTTTAAACAAACCATTTGACGTACGATTTGAAAGCTGACGCTTCTTCATGAAAGACTGGAGGTCCCGGGGGTCGAGTGGTGTGAGCCTTGATACTGAGACGTATGAAACCATCGTGTATGGTGAAGGTCAGCCTGCAGACGGGACACGTGACAAGGTGCACCCTAGCGTGTCGCCACAGATTGATGTCATTGGCGAAGGAACGATGACATACGTCACAAACTGGAGTTCGGTTGTGAAATGCCCACGTGTAACATGTCAAGAGTGCCCTCGTCCTGTAGGACCGCTCGAACTGCTCGCAGGTAAACATCAATAGTAGTACATAAAATGGTAGAAAACAAACCCTTTTGAACAGTCCCCCTGTCCCCCCTGCTGCCCCCTCCTTCCTTTCTGCAGTTGGGGGGTTCCTAATATTTTTTTGCGGTTTTTTTTTATAAAAAAGTGTTGCTGTTTGTGGGAGCATTTTTCGGCGTGTAACTTTCTCGTTGCGTCTTTTCTTCTTATTTGAATATTTTGCGGGTTTTTTGTTTTCTAAAGTGTTGTTGTTTGGGGAGCATTTTTCACAAATTTTACGGATGAGGGGTGTGACTTTCTACCGCGTGGATACAAACCCTCTAGGAACGGGTATAAAAGGCGCGGATAATTTCGTCGATTTTTATATCAGCGATGGCTGCCAAGTACGAGGTGGTCTCGAGGTTCCAGTGCAAGAAATGCAAGGTTGAGTGTTTATCGCGAGAAGAGGTGGAAAGTTATTTGGAGAAGCCTTGCGTATTAAACTTTACGTGTGACGATTGTGGAAGACTCGTTTCTTCCTACGATGAATTTTTGGTGCACTACGACCGATGCGATGGAAAAATGATCACGCCTGAAAAAAATCAAGTTTGGTAGTATATATTACTGCGAAGCTTGTTGAAAGTATTTCCCTGATTTGGCAAAAGCTACGGTTCATACCACGATTTCACATTCGTCTCTTCCGACAAACGCAGAGACAGGTTCAGATGATAAAAAAAAAAGGACCAACGGTTATTGATGAAGAAAAAAAACGAGAGATTCCAATGTATGACAATGAGACTTTTTTATGTCAATACGGCGAAAAGACGTTCAGGAACAACAGATATAAACGGAGGCACAAAAGGCGTCACGAAGGAAAATGTAAAGTAACCTGCGAATCGTGCGGTAACACTTACTCGGACAGTCTCACGTATAAACGGCACAAGTGTGGAGGGGCTGTAAAACAACGTGGAAGGGAAATTGGAGTCTTCAAAAAAGAGACTTAAATTGACTTTTCCTAAACTCAATCCCCGGTTAAAGGAAGGAATAATTTCTGAAATACCAGCAAATTTCAACCTAGTAGTATACGTCAGATCTCTAGTCGTACCTATAATAGAGGATACCAGAATTGATTGGACCTTGTCCGACATGATTGACGATTTGAAAGCCAAGACAGATGACAGACGATACGGAGCTCGAGATGAGGCCGTTTAGTTTGGATTTAGGAGAGTTTGATATAGTGCGCGATGCTTTCAACAGATGCTTCTTAACTTTCAAGCGGAATTTTACGCAGGATGAAATACACTACGAGCCTTTGATTTTGTTGGAAGAGTACGAGGACAAATATTGGAATCCTTAAGAACAATGTCGACGTCTTATGGTAAACATAAAAGCTCAAATTGAATTATGCATTCTCTTCGAAAAAGCGACAGATAATACGGAAACTATTAAAGCTTATTTTAACTCCAACCTGGTCAGGGTGGGGAGCAAGGAGATTCTTTCCGAAATGTCGAACAAGGATCTGCATAGTATTGGACAGTTTGTAGTGGAAGGAAGTGGATGGGTTGTCAAGCAATGCGTGTGCACCGAACTATGCGTTGGAATTTATAGACCTTTTGCAGGAAAAGGTTACGTAGTACTTCTCAACAAGCTCAAACTAGGTCCCGATATACTGGTCAATGTGCGTAGTGAAGATGATAGATGTTTTCTGTGGTCCGTGTTGGCTAGTATACACCCCATTCCATCTTGGCAACATGATTGGGATACGAAAAACCTGTCTCGTGTGCACAAGTTAGTCGTAGGTGTGTTGGATCCCGTTCCTTTATCCAAAATCGCGGCGTTTGAAAAAGCCAAAAACATTTCGGTATCTGTTTTTGGTTTCGAGGATGACAAGTCTTGCGTTTATCGCGTGACTTCCTTTGTTGAAAGTAAGCATCACATTGACTTGCTTCTTCTCAACGGACACTACGTGACGATAAAAGACTTCGACAAATTCATCGCGAGTTTCAACCCCAACAAGAGCTTGAAGTATTTTTGCAGGCATTGCTTACACGGTTTTCGAAATCGTTTCAGGTATGAAAACTACCACCTTCCTTCTTGCGAGGGAGTTCCGTTCAAAAGACCTCGTTGCCTGACAATGACGTTATCCAGTTTAAAAATTTCAAGAATGAGCTCAAAAGGTTGTACATAGCTTACGTGGACTTTGAAGCGGCGCTGCGCCCAGTCTCCAGTTGGGGTGGAAAAGACACATACACCAGAGTTAACCACATACACCAAGCTTGCAGTTTTGCCTACGTGATTGTTGACCACTTAGGTGGAGTAGTTTCCAAAATGATGTACAGAGGAGTAGACTGCGTGCAAGTTTTCTTCGAGTCTAGATTAGAGGAGCAGAAAAAGATGGTGGTTTACGTGGATTCCCACAAGCAACGGATGATACGTTTAACCACGGAGCAGTGGTTGCTGTACAAAGAAGCTGCAGTGTGCCATATCTGCAAACAAGGAGCATTTACCCCTCCCCAAGAAAAATTTAACGGGTTTACGAAAGTACGAGATCACGACCACATCACCGGTGAATTTAGAGGTGCCGCGCACAGCAACAAGGAAATCATCAGCAGCATGAAATTAGGCTGTTTTACTTTCATAGATAGTCTAGCGTTTATGACGGCATCATTGGAAACTCTAGCTTCGAACTTAAATAGCTTCAGCTTTATTGACAAGCTTTTCGAAGGTGAATCCGTGGAACTCGTACGAGGCCTTCGGCAAAAAGGTGTGTTTCCCTATGAATACCTGACAAATGTGGAAGTGTTTGAGGAGAAGTGTTTACCTCCCATGTCGGCATTTGCCTCATTGTTGAAAGGAGCGATCTGCTCCGAATCGTATCAACACGCGATGAAGATTTAGGATTTAGGCAAATACAAAACGTTTGGAAATTACCATGGCCTGTATTTGTGGACGGATGTCGGGATTTTAGCCGATGTGTTTGAAAACCTTATAGCGACGAGTTTGGCTAGTTACGGATTGGACCCCTCCCATTACATTTCTACACCCTCCCTATCTTAGGACGCGGCACTCAAGAGGACGGAACTGTCTTTGTATATCTTCACTAACATTGACATGCATCTTATGGTGGAAAAGGGTACAAGAGGTGGTGTCTTGTTTATAGCTAGAAGATACGCTAAAGTCAACAACCCGTATATACCAGCTACCTTTAACCCTGATAAAAAGAATTCTTACATCATATTTTTGGACTTCAACAACTTGTACGGTTGTGTTATGAGAGTATTTACCTACCGGAGAGTACGAATGGGTGCCGGAAGTCCAGCTTAAAGATATAAATCTCGACAAAATGGTTGCCGACTTAGATAAATATGTGGTTGTGAGACGCGACCGCGGTAGCAGAGGGGGGGGGGGACTCTTAATTTTCCACCGTGTGGGAGTTCCCGTTGCACTTTTAAATATTTTAACTATTATTGAGGGTATGGTCATATCCGTACCAAATTCAAGTACTACCATTACTCTTTGTTATATTCCGGATAGCAGATCAGTTACAGCAATAGAGGAGGTTTGTACGTTTATTGCTGATTCAATGTGCGCGAGGCACTCTAATATAATAATAGGCGATTTTAACCTTTCAACTATGAACTGGTGAACTTCCCAGGCCAGTGATCCGCATCACCGTCTCTTTCTTGAGTTGCTTGCACCACTTGGACCACAGTGTGTGGATAAACCAACACGTGGTTCTAACATTCTTGACTTAATATTTACAGACGATGACCGTCTAATCTACGATCTTCAGGTTGGGCCCCATTTTGGACGCAGCGACCACCGTTTGGTTTCCTTTAAAATAAATACGTCTACAGGCGGTGTTAATGGGATAGACTGGGACAGCCAGCCATCTAATGCTACAAAATTAGATTACGTTATGCTAAAATCGGCGCTCCTCAATTTAAATTGGGACGAACTTATTTTTTCATCACACCCAACCATACTCGAGGCTTGGAATTGTTTCTCTGCTATATTAAGGGGTCAATTAAACCTTTGCCGTACTACTGGTTCTACGTCAGTCCCGAAACCCAAATCTGTTCCTTTAAACATAATAAAATTAAAACGCAAAAAACTAAAGTTTTGGAGACGTTATAAGGCAAATCCTGAGGAAGCATCACTTTTAGCATACAAGACAGTAAGTAAGTCCTATTCTGAAGCAGTTGAGACTTGGCATTCGGATACCGAGCAACGAGTTATCAGAGATGGAAATATCTCTACCCTTTTCAAATATTACCGCAAGATGACAAAAACAACACGCACATTACCCCCATTCCAAGCACCTAGCGGGTTCCTGATTGATAATCAGTCGAAGGTGGATGCCTTGAGCTCCATATTTGCATCACATACAATTTTGGACGACGCAAGTCAAAACTTGCCCGGTCCTCAAGCTGAATCTTGCCACTGTAATTGTGAATGGGTGAGTTTTGACCAACAAAGTGTGATATCAGCCTTGTCAAAGATTAAGCCAAGCAGATCCTGTGGACCTGATGGCATTTCTGCTTTTCTGTTAAAACAAATCTGCACTGAAATTTCCTATCCACTATCAAAACTCTTCTCTCTGTCATTTGAACAGGGAGACATACCTGAGGATTGGAGATCTGCAATTGTGGTCCCAGTTTTTAAGAAAGGGTCTCCATCTGACCCCAATAACAACAGGCCAATAGCGCTTACCTGTGTGGCATGTAAGGTTATGGAGACGATAATTCGCGCTAAACTTCTAGGGTTCTTGGAACGGTTCTCTATTATTACACAGGACCAATTTGGTTTTCTTCCTGGGAGGTCAGCAACTCATCAACTTCTTTGTATATTAGACAGGTGGACGTCTGCAATGGATGTTGGAGGTTCGAGCGATACTGTTTACTTCGACTTCAAAAAAGCTTTTGAATCAGTTGTTCACCGAAAACTTTTGGCTAAGCTTTGTAACTGCGGAATAAATGGTCATCTTCTGAATTGGCTTTCAGCTTTTCTTCGAAATCGCTCCCAGCGGGTAATTGTTGAAAATACACTCTCACACCAGGTTAATATGCCGAGTGGAGTACCACAGGGATCTGTGCTTGGCCCAATACTTTTCTTGATCTATCTAAATGATCTGGATTTAGGATCCTCTTCACCTTTTGGTGTAAAATTTGCAGATGATCTTAAATCAACTGCAGTAAACTTATTACCAGGTCCTTCTAGTGTTCTCGAGGACGAAATAGCAAGAGTTTCGTATTGGTCAAGTATTTGGCAGTTACCACTTTCTTCTTCGAAATGTCTATCTTTTCATATTGGTCCTGGGTGTTTAAACTATAGCTATACACTTGACGGTGATAGTCTTCCATTCGTGGAGGAGGTAAAAGACTTGGGCATTTGGTTCTCCAGGGATCTAATAACTTCCCTTCATTGCAATAAAACTAGTTCTTTGGCATTCCGCAGACTAGCTATTGTAAATAGATGCTTTACATCTGGTAACCTTAGAACTAAAGTTTGGGCATTCAAATTCTTTGTTCGTCCGATCCTGGAATACGCGTCACCTGTTTGGTCGCCGTATCTGGTGAAAGATATTGATTTGATCGAATCTGTTCAGCGAAAATTTACTAAGAAGTTGCATGGACTACGTGAGTTCAACTATGCTGAAAGACTATCCAGGACTGGTCTCGAGTTACTGGAATTACGTAGACTTAAATTCGATCTAATCCTAACCTATAAAATTCTTCGCAATCTTCTTTCGGTGGATCTTCCATTTTTCGACCTTGCCCCGAGCAACCATAATACCAGGGGACACTAGCATTGCACGGTTCGCGCCTAGATTGTAGAAAATTTTTTTTTGCTAATCGTGTTGTTCCTGTTTGGAATGCTCTTCGCCCCAGAACAGTTTGCATGGATTCTGAGAGTGGCTTTCGTCGCGAACTGTTGACAGAAGATCTTCGGCCATTCCTTAAACGCAACTCATGATCCAGCTACTGTAGCTTAAATATCCCCCCCACCCCACATCGAAATGGTACGGTCTAAGCGGCTCACAACCCTTCCGGCAACCATCCATCGTCGAGTGGTAAACCTCATTATTATTATTATTATTATTAATTACAGAGACGAGAGTGATACGGGGTTGATATTGGAAGTGGATTTGGAATACCCGAAGATGCTTCATCCATCACACAATGATTTCCCGCTAGCCCCCGAGCACATGAAAATCACAAAGTTTATACTTTCTCCTTTCAACCGTCGGGCAATCGAGGACTTGCGGTTAACGTACAGCAAAGGCCTAAAGCTAACCACTAACCTTTTCTTAAAGAAAAAATATGTGGTGCACTATAGGAATTTGAAATACCAATTTTCCCTCGGCATGGTCCTCAAGAAAATACACAGAGTGATCAGTTTTAAGCAAGCGCCTTGGCTGAAACCTTACATCGAGTTTAATAACGAGAAACGGCAAGCAGCTACTACCGATTTTGACAAAAACCTCTACAAATTGGTGAATAACAGTATTTTCGGTAAGACTACAGAAAACAAGCGCAAGAGAACCAACGTCTTGATAGCAATGACGAAAGAGAAAGCCATTTAGTACGCGTCTCACCCACACACCACGAGTTTCACTTCTGTAAGCGAGGATTTGGTAATTTTTACAAAGACGCCCGTAAACATCATCTTGAACAAGCCCATCGTGATTGGTTTTAGCGTCTTGGAATTGTCAAAGTTACTAGTCTACCGGTTTCACTACGACCACATGCTGAAAAAGTACGGACCGGAGAGATGTAAACTCCTAGTCACGGATACAGATAGTCTGTGTTATTCGATTGAAACGGACGATATTTACAAAGATATGGGAGAAGATGCGTCATTGTTCGACGCATCGGACTACCCCAAAGAACATTTTCTACACTCCAACATCAACAAAAAATATTGGGTTAGATGAAAGACGAGAGCGCGGGGTCCCAATTTCCGAGTTTGTAGGTTTAAAGTTGATGCTCTACAGAGTTTTCCAATCGGATGGTAAGAACAAAATAGCTTGCAAAAGCATTAAGAAAACAGTACAAGTGCTGCACGAAACGTTCAAAAATGTGGTGTTTAATAATAGCGTCGTGAGAACTCAGAGGTCTTACATTCATTCGGAGGCGCACGAACTAAAAACCGTCACCATCAACAAGTTGGCTTTCATTCCCTACGACAACAAGAGATGGATCTGCGACGATGCAGTTGGTACTCTAGCTTATGGGCACGTGAATTCAGCTTAAACTATCTATATTATCCGTCCAGCTGTTGTACTTGGAGTCATAGCCTTTCCATTTAACGAAATAAAGCATTTTTCCATCTTTTCCCCTCTTTTTACGATAAATCTGCAACTTGGGTCTTTTGAATTTCCTGTTCGTAGAAACCTTCGAGCACCGATTCACCCGACTCGTCCTTTAAAAGATACACAACTGGTTGGGTTTTTTGCACTTTACGGATCGTGAATACTTCGTTCGTAAAGTTTTGCAAATATCCTTTGTCAAAAATTTTTTTAACCTTAGAAATGCTGACTTTATTTCCTACGGTGAACTTGGGTTTCTTTAGCAGTTGTTTAGGGCTAGTTCGTCTCAGCAACGGTTCGTGACGTCGGGTTACTTCCCTAGGTTTCAGTTTTGTGGTGGAATGAACCGTGTCGTTGTATTGAAAAACCAACTCGTTGATAATGTGTATCCACTTGTAATTTCCCTGCGTGGTGAATTTTTTCCACATTCGAGTTTTCAGCGTTCTGTTGAAACGTTCAACCACGCTCTTATGCCTCTACATATCCGACATACAATCAACCACCTGTAGAGATTTAATCCAATATTCGTATATTTATATTGGTTTTAAATTTTTGATAAGTCTTTTTTTGCAGTGTTCCTATCATGTGAATTTGTATGTACTTTCCTTTTCAGAGGTATTTGTATCCTTTACTTATTTTTTTTCTTCTTTTTAATAAATTTTGACGAGCCTTATGTCAGCCGAAGCAATTAATGCTTGTATGGCTGAACCGGCTCAATTTTGAACATTACCAGATTATTTTGGGAGAAGAAGAAATCTGGTAAAGGGAGGTGCCAGCCCGGGGATTCGATCCGGGAAACCTCCGATCATGGTCGGGACCGAAAGATTGTTCAGAATTAGCCAGAATACATCCCATAGCCGCTGAAGGAGCACGGTAGCCTCTCACACTACCCTGGCCGGCAGTCCTGGCGGGGACTTTGCCAAGGTCCCCTTTCCAGGGGTTCGACCAGATCCGCAACCCTCCAGCAACCAGGCTGAGCGCTCTCACCGCTCTTGAGTGATGCTTATGGGATAATGTTGTGTTAATGTTGTGTAGTTTAATCTATACAGTTATTGTGTTTTATGAGTGATTGCAATCCGCTTGTATCGACGTTGCGTAATGATAAATCAGTGAAGCATCCTTTGCCCTTGCTAGATTTTATCGCGAAGCCTTGTATGCTTTCTCCGTTTGCTGCAAATATAGATAAAGAGTTTGAAGCATGATTTTGTTAACGAGTTTGAGTAAACATAATCACTTTGGTCCTGGTCAGCAAGCGCTACTTACTCGTCCCCTAACGTAATGCGTTTCCAAATATAATTCTCGAAAAAAAAGTTACATCTTTACTGTAAACAACGTCAACCTGTTCCTTTTATTGTGTTTCCCACAAGTGTTAAGTTTCGTTTCGATGCTGCGAAAATTTACTTTTATTATCAAGAACCACATTAGTATTCTCTTGAATAGTGGTCCACCCTGCAGGCTAGTTCGAACAGCCCAGGTCACCCCTTTTGCACTAAAGCGTAATTATTTGAGTTACTGCATGGGACTCTAATGAATTCAAGTCACTTTTAATGCCAATTACTGACTTCTCAATGGTAAATGGTGTAATTTTTCAATAATGTTTTCCATTTTTCCATGGTAAACCATTCTACTTGAATGTTTCAATGATAAATCTTGATGAGGCCCTGCCCCCCCCCCCCCCACCTCGTGGCGTGACTCGAATTCCCTGCTTCTACTTCATTGCCTTTTCTGCCGGTTTTGTCTCCATATCACATGTTTTAATATTGTCACGCGGCTACTTAACCCTCCCAAGTGCATTTGATGTTAACAACCCGAGATTTTTTCTTTTACTACAGCGTCCTCTTACCTTTCCAGGGTTTTATTCCGTTTTTTTCCGTTTGATGCATTTTTCCAGATTTCTTCGTTCCTTCGCGAATTTTTCCTGGTTTCCGTGAAGTTTCCCCTTCTGGTGTTTTTCTTTCCGTGAATTTTCCCCTTTCTGGTGTTTTTCTTTCCGTGCCCCTGTGCATAGCATTGTTGGTTTGAGTTCCTCATTCTCTCTCCCTCATAATGGCTTACTTTAATTGGGTCCAGCCTACCATCCCTGTATCTGCGGTGCCCTCATATAAGAGTATTGAGATCTTGACCGATGATAACTACCAGATTTGGGCCTTGCGTATGCAAGGGTTCATAGGTCTATCATTGGTGTGCCCCAGATATTCGCAGGTGGATTTCTTGAGGCTCCATTCGCCTGTCGATGGCTTTCGGAGAGACAGAGAGTCTGCAATTACATTTCTGTTGCCTGGGATATGTAGTGGCAGCAGGGTGATGTTGATTCGGATGAAAAAGTTAAAAATGTCTCAAGTTTTTTTGTGTAGTAGACGGGATTTCTTTCCTCCTTCCTTATGGATGTAAGCCAGGGCTGTTGTGTTGTCGGCTTGGACTTGAATGATCTGGTTTCTTACTTGTGGCTGGAAATGTTCTAAAGCTAGTTGGATTGACCGAAGTTCGAGGATGTTGATGTGATCCTTGTTGTTTGTTGGCCATAAGTCTGAGACCTCCAGGTAGTCTATGTGGGCTCCCCATCCCCAGCTTTCGTTGGATGCATTGGTAAAGAGGAGTTGATTGGGTGGTGGCTCGTGTAGAGGTACTGTTTTCCCCAAGTTTGTTATTTCTGACCACCAGAGAAGGCATTCGTGGGGAAATTGTTTGTCCAAGGGTCTTTCCTGGTCTAGTTGGTCCTGGTAGTCTGCCCAATTGTTGATTCGATAATGATGGAAGGGTCTGACCATTCAACGACCGTAAGAAAGCCATCGCGTCCATTTTCCCGATGAGGGAGTTCAGTTCTCGGAGCGAAAAAGAGGTTTGCTTTCGGAATTGTCGAATGTGTTGAAGCAGGTTTTGTATTCATTCTAATGGGGGAGAAATTCTTGCCGATTGTAGATTGAATGAGGCACCTAGGAAAGTGAAGGACTGAGCTGGGGTTAGACAAGATTTGGCCTGATTTATTCAGAATCCCAGTTGGTTCAGCAGGTGGATTGCTTGATCTCAGTTGTCTTTCAGACGAAAGGGGTCTTGGTTGTTGAGTGCCCACTCGTCGAGGGATGCATTCGCTTGGATTTGCTGTTGGTGTAGTGCAGCAAGAATTGGTTTTAGGTACAAGATTCTTGGTGCTGCGTTCAAACTGAAAGGCAGAGAGCGGAATTCGTAGACCTTTCGATCGTAGAAAAAACGAAATAATGGCTTGTTCCCGGATGCAGGGGTACATGACGATATGCATCTTCCAAATCGATTGAGACTGTCCAGTCGTTTTGCTTAAAAGATTGGCAGATTGACTCCAAAGTTTCCATTTTGAGGTGGTCGTTGGCAATTAACTTGTTTAGTGGTTTCAGATTGAAAATTAGTCGAAGTCCACTTGTTTTCTTTGGGCAGGTGAAGGTCAATCTGTAAAACCCCGGTCAAGGGTTGTGGCATTCCTTGATGGCTCTTTTCGTCAGTAGTTGCGCTATTTCGGATGAAAGGGTTTCTGATACCAGTGATGTGTAGTTCCATGGTGGGGAGGCCGCTAGGGGAAGTCTTGAAAGGAAAGTCGGACGAAAGCCGTGTTCGATGATCGAAAGAATTTCTGTGTTCTGGGTTAGTTTTTGCCAGGTTGGTAGAAAGAGCCGGAGTCTTGCGCCAACTGTAAAGTAGCAGGGGCGAAAGATGTCATTGTTGTCCTTTCCAAAAGGAGCTCCAGCCCCCTGGTGACGAGTGGCGGTTGCGCCGGTCTGGAGTGGATGCACGGTTGTGTTGATTTCTTTGGCCGGAATGGGAGCGTGATGCTTGGTCCGTCCGAAAGGACTGGGGCCGCTTGGTCTGGTAAAAGGAGCTTTCATTGTTTCTGCTTTCGGAGGAGGCACTCTCGATTTATTCCAGTCTTCCGTCGGTTGTCGAGTAGCAGGAGGTTTGTTTTTGTAAAACGGGTGGTTGGTCGACTGGTTTTATATCTGCGGTTTCGGCTTTCTGGAGATATCCAGGTGTGGTGCGAGAGATGGGATTAGTCCCCGAAAGAGCGTGTCAGATTCGTGGATTGGTTGGTTTTGTAGGCGGCGTCTTGTTCAGTCATTCAGGTTGTTTCCTGTCTTCAAGGCGATTTCCCGTAGAAGCAGGGTGTTGTTGAAGAGTGCCCTTGTAGCCCAGTTCAACGAATGGTAGGTGACGAAACTGGCTTTCTGAAAGAGTTGTGAGATGAGAGATAAGACATTTTGGATTTCTTCAGGACTGGCATCGGCTGAAAGCTTCTCGCATAGGGTGTTGACTGTTGTATTCAAGACGTCGTCTTGTAAGGCGGCACGAAGACTCATGCACAAGCTTTTATAGTTTTCGAAGAGCACAAAAGACGTAACTTCATCTTTCTTCGGTATTGAGAGGGCCGTGCCGAAATCCAACTTCACCTCGGCGCAAAGAAATTCACATTCCGTATAGGTGTCAAAACTACGGGTATTTGTTGCCGAAAGGACGAAAGAAACTTGTCTCTCGTCTGGGTCGTGGAGCCGGTGGATCCTTGTCAAGTATGATCCTTGTCAAGTAAGATCCTTGGCTCTCCCTTCCCAAGTAAAGAGCCTTCGTTACGGAGGAGGCAGGTCAAAAGGGTGTTTGATTGGCCGAGTAAATTGCGTGGTTTGGAGTCCCGATCTCGTAGGGTGAAACCAAAGCCTGTCTTTAAGCCGCTGTTGATGACGGGAGCGTCAGCCGATTGACTTGGTTTGTATAGGAAGCAGTCGGGAACTGTGTCTTCTACTGACTTGAGTAGGGTCGCAAGAGGGATTGTTGGATCTTCGTCGTTTTCGTCCATGAAATGGATCCGTTTCTGCGATGAAAGAAGAGGTTGAACCGGGGCTTGCAAAGAGTCATTCCCAGTCAGAGAGCCATAGGGGCGGCCGTTGGGTTGTCTGAAGGCTTGAGCTTCTTAAATGTTTGGGGGTAAAGCTGAGATGTTCGTTTTCGGCTTTCTTGGCTGGTAGTTGAAGCAACCCATTCTTGCGTGTGGGCTCGTCGGACAGATGATGTGCAAGATAGGGGTGGGATCAGATTTTCTTTCGTGTGCTTCATTCTGGGTCACACTTTGGTTTCTTCGTGACGAATTGGATGAGAGATCCAATAGCGAGTTAAGATTTGGTGGGGGTTGAAGCGATGCGGCAGCCCAACGATAATTCCTTTTCGCTTGACGATAGAATTCTTTAGCGACTTGGAGATCCTTTTGGATTTCCGAAAGGGCTGGAGATACGTGGATGGGGGTCCGTTGACAGCTTCCAACTGGGACTCTTCCAAAGCCAGATTCCAAGGGGCGGGAATGGCGTCGTCAGCAAGGTCGAGGGCTAAATACCATCTCTCGCCGTGGACGAAAGTACAAGTAACAGCACGAGAGAGAGCAGCAAACGAAGAAGCAGCTTGAGAAGTGGCGGCTATCTTCGGCTTGTGTAGAATCCAAATTCCGAAGGAAAGGGTGGGAAATGGGAAACGAGGTGACGCGAGGCAACCTCTGGAAGAAAATGAATGATGTAAACGTGCGCGCTCCCGCTTTTATAGAGGAGGACTCCACCGCGCAGGCGCAGTGTGGGCTTGCAAGCAGGTGGCTACATACAGTCAAGAAACCTCCAGGGAAATGACATTTAGGATCAATGTGATGCAAAAATTATCAGGTTAAGATGTTTTCCAGGGCAATAAGAAACTTATTTCGATTGGTTGAGCCATTCCGGAGTTAGGGGTCCCTGAACAATCATTTTGAGTGGTTTACATTGTTTTAACCATTGTAACTCCATTTTAACCAATGCCACTCAGCAAACTCCAGATCCATTCTTCATGCACGTGTTATGTCTTTGCTAAAAAATTGATTGTTGAACCCTTTGACCCTTTGAACCTTTGAAAGAATCTGACCTTAGGGCCTTAGGGCTTTGGGCAGATGACCAGGGTGATTAACGCTCGTTAAACCATTTAAACCAAACTAAGCTACGTTGCTAATTTCGGTCGGCCTTGAAATTGGCAGGTAGAAACGATAGAATGGTGTATTTATTTCGTAGATGCAGGCTTTTAGAGCACAGTTGAATTGTTTTAAAATGGCCAGCAATAATCGACTGCATGCATAAGCCTTTGTAGCGCGACGCCATAGCCGTAAAAAAGGTACACAGATTACAAACAAAAACGTCAACTGTGCCATAAAAAAGGGAGTTATACGATTGAAGTTTAACTTTACTTGTTAAAATGTATACGGATAAAAATTGATGATTTTTAATTGAAATAATCAAATGTACAATTGAGAAGTGCTGTTGTGTTTTACGAATTATATATTTAAAACATAAAGCACAACAGCACTTAAACAGATGCAATTTTCTCAATTGTACATTTGATTATTTCAATTAAAAATCATCAATTTTTATTCGCGTACATTTTAACAAGTAAACTGAAACTTCAATCATATAACCCCCTTTTTTAACGGCACACTTGACGTTTTTGTTTGTAATATTTATTATTGGTGAAATCACAAGTCAATGGCTTAGAATTATGAGTCACTCCATCGACCGAGAACACCAGTGAGGTTAAACCAAAATGTTCGAAGAAAAATGGTTCGTTTGAATAAATGCCATTAAACGCTGCGTGTATAACTAATCCTATAGTTACTCAACTCGGAACATCACCATTGAAAATATAGTCGATTGTTGCGCTGCGTGTACCTTGCAATAAAGTGTGACTATTAAAATCAGTTTTTCTATATGGATACTTGGCGACTAGGATAGAGGGAGACGGGGTAACCTTGCGAATGAAGAGCATGGCATCCAACGGAACGATTACATGTGCAAGGTTGGCGGTCATTCCATCAGCATTTAAATACATACAGAATTCGGCACGTTGAGGCATAAGTCTAATTTTCAGTTCCATATTATTTAGTAGAAGATGCAACTTGGTTTATGAAATCGTGGCTGACTCGTCCTATGAGATCTATTTCAGCCCCTGCAGTTGTCCTACTCTGATGCGTGGTATAAGGTGCAAAGAGCGAAGATTCCAACTGTATAGTTTTTGCTTCACCTCCATAACTTAAAACAGTCTTCATGAATGCCTTTACCCATAATGGTCGTTGGTACCAGTGGCCAGTTTACCGTTTAGACTATCAATTTGTGAAAAGGGCGTGCAATAACAAATCAACAGGTCCCATCAGTTGACTTTCAGTTGACTTAAAAGTTGACTTAACAACTTTTACTCTCATGTAAATTAACGTCTGAGACAAGTCTATGCAATCTTCGCAACCGGGAACAAAAAATCTATGACTTAATTAGCTCCTATCGTAGCAACCGGTCGACACTCGACTAATTTAGTTTTCTGCACCGACAACTGAACGGTGCTGACGCGCAGGAATTTGGATGAAGGTACGCTATATAGCCACTAATCAAAGATCGTTTTAGGTGTTGGCAATTTCTTTCTACGTTTTTTACAACATTTAGTTTTAGTGGTTTTTTCTTTTCCTTTACGCCCACTTCCTCGTTGTTTCAGTCTCCTTACAACTTCACTCATGACGTCACATCCAGCCTCCGCAAACCTGTCACGTAAAGAATCTTTCCACGACTTTCAACCCAGTACATCGGAGCCAAAACGAACACCTGTCGAAAGAGCCGTTCGCCCCAGAAAACTGCCTATCCCTTATAAAAACGGCGTAGCCATTCATCCCAGGCTACTCAGGATACTACCGATGCCGTTTCCGGACTGTGTGCCGTGTCGGCCATAGTACACACCGGTATACCCCCACCCGCCTGTTCTTGGTAGTACTGCGTGTAAGGGCACGTTCCTCTCATGATGTGCGGGGGAGGGGGGAGTGCGAGCCTACTTATAGTCCACGTAAGGCCGTCTTCTATGACGGTGCAACACGACGACAGTCCTTCCATAATTTCCAAATTCTATGGGTCTTCCCGAATCATCGGCCAACAAAATTTCAATAAATTGAAAAAATTTCTTTTCAATGGGGAAATAGTAAAATCTATTAAATTCCACACTACAAACTTTGCAGGGTTGTTCACGAACCAGTACGATTCTCAGTAACGGTACTTTGTAGTGACTCACGTGATTAGCTTGTATGAGATCGGTGTAGACATAGATGCTATCTTCCGGAGTAGTAGTCGTTTCTAGTACCCGTACCAAAGTTTCCACGGAGTATTCTACAGTGTCTGGGACGCCCGTATCGAATTTTGGAAAGCCAAAACGAGAAGCCAATTTAGGACCGATATAAAGCCTGACGTACAACTCTTCACAGACGTAATTACGTATATTAAACGTGTGGGTACCATCATCGTACAATATGCGTGGGTCTTCGGAAGTCTTTAAATGATCGCCGTCTGGCAACTGCTTCTTAATGTATAATGTGATTGATACGATTCATCAGTTCTTTGAAACTAGAGTCCCGTTTAGTACCTTTACTGCACGGTAAAATAACGGTACTCTCAACTGGATTCAAGTGTCCACCCTCGAGCATTCTTTCTTTCTTTTCTGTATAGCTGTACTCCAAGGGCCTGGCTTCCTCATCTACACTTTTTAAAATAATAGTTGAATCTTGATTTATGTTAATTGGAAACGAAATTTCGCACAAAGGAACCTCGTACTCTCGAGACAGATTTAAAGACATAGACAACCGAATGGTGTATTTTTGTAGCGTAATTTTTGGAAATATACTCATGAAAAAATTACTGGAGGGGTCAAAAAAATTACGTCACTCATCGTAACTGCTCGAGGTTCAAAACTAAACTGTTCATGGAAGCGGGTTAACCCAACCATTTAACGTAATATTCCGTGCCACCTCCTTATTTCCCACGTGTCTTCAGCACAGTTTCAATTTTATAGGTCATAGACTTGGCAACTTTTTGTAATTCTTGTTTATAAAAAGTACATATAATCGGTTCACCGAGCCAGTCTTTAACCATATAGGTTTTAATGGGATGTTTGTCGTTTCTTCCAGTCACGTAGGCAACCTATTGAGTCCATTTTGGATGGTATCACGTGTGAAAATGTGCGTTTTTAAAGCCAGTCTCACAGGATCTGTGGGATATATTTCTGTATTACACGGTTACCTTTCAATCTAATTGAAACGTTATATTCTTAGATACTTTCTCCTTTTATTCCTCCCACCTTAAGGCTTCCTCTTGGTTTCCATGGTGTGTGAGATCGATCCCCACTTACACCAGGCAATAGCTGTAACAATTACCTTTCTCCTTTATTGTTACCCTAGACGTATAGGTGGGTGACCGCCTGGGAATCTGGCTGTTGCAGACATAGGGCCTTAGGGCTTCGGGCGGATGACCAGGAGTGGTTAACGCTCGTTAAACTCTTTAAACCCTATTTTTTTTTAGCTCAACGACAATATCCATTAGCCCTCGGCCGAGGAACAACAATGATTACTGTTGTAGCTCGTCTGCCTTTATTGTAAACATACTTGTCGTCTCGCATTCTTTACTATGTAGCTTTGATACAATGTCTTTTGACTCTTTCACAACCTATTGTAGCGCTTTTATTGTAATCCCGCCTTATATCTCTTAAGCGTTTTCACCATTCCTGTATCTTTCCACTCCTTCTTTTCCAAATGACTGCCGTATAACCAACACGTTGTTTTTACAGTAACTGGAAACGGGACATAGGCCGCCATTTTGTAGGCCTATAGTGACTTGCGAGTTCTGATGCTTTCCTGAAGCTCTTTACACTTTACATCAGTAGCCAAGTTTAAAGGTTCTACTGAAACGGCACAATTTTCGCAGCTAGCATTTTGCAATGTTTTAAAATGCATCCTACTCGTATGCATGCTTCACGTAAGTTGTCACTGTACTAGTGTATTATCGTTCCTTCAATAACATATAAGTGGAAGAGATACAAGTGTGGTGAACTGGTTAATGAGTTAAGGCACCTGCCCCTGAAGTCAAAATAAATGTCAAAAGTTGGACCGTTAAATCCCAGAATATTTTCATGCATACTGTTGATCTCATACAGGTTAACCATATCGATCATAGCACGGACCTCGTAACTGATGCAGGTGTGTGCTTGGCTGCAGGTCGTCCCAGGGTACGAGGTATGAAAATTCTTGTGGCTGTCTGGAACTAACCACGCTCTGCCCCGTAACGCCCCTCACTTGGCGGCCAGTTGTCCGGTCCACCTATGTCGTTCCAACAGGATCGCCAGTTCGAAACCCACCACCGCAAAGTTTAACGTAAAATTGTCTGGTGTTAGCCTCGTTAACCCGAGTCGGCTTCATTTTAATGCTCCCGTGGTAACTATTGTAATGCGAAGTAACAATGGCGTGAAGCACGTTGATAAATCTCATGGTATTGTTTTTATGTAAATGATGGGAATTTCTATCACGCAGTGTGTGTATGACTCGTTCACTGATGCTCGATTTAATGTCGTCATTGCAAGTGGTATGCTGTTTTATGTTGTGCTGTCGTAGCAGCTATCCAACCATTCGATTTTGGAACTCTGCTCCAGGTTCGCTTGTAAAAAACTCAACTTCGATCCGCGTGGATCGAGCAATATGCCGTCGAAACTGAAAGTGCGTCCTTTTTTTTATTGGCCTAATCCAAAGGAATTTAGAGAACTCATTTATCACCACCAATAAAAAATTAAAGTTGTCATTAAAAACGGTGAGATTCGAGACGTCAGCCAAGTCCACGCACAAGGTATCATTCATTAAGGCCTTTCACCATGACTCTATTTCTCGGAAACATCTGTGTCAATGGCTTGAATAGCGTATATGTGTCTTGTTCACTGAGCCATTTTTTCAGGTAAGCAAAAGTGCTTATCGCATCAACGACCTTGGCACGCTTATGGAGTCTAGCCGCGCCAGGATCTTCGTGAGAGTAATAAATACGATGTAGTATGCCATTAAAAGTATGCACTAGTCCAGTATGACTGGCATTTTCTACTTTTTTCGCACCTCCCACCAACTGTGCCGAGCGCCAATGCATCATTGTCCATAGACAAGTGTACAGTGCGTCCGAGAGGAGGGGGTGGGGGTAATACAATGTCGGAAGACCTGCGTAAATAGTTCTTGCACGGTATCAATTTAGTCATATAATTCCAGCCTGGTTCGAGCGAAATCTTTTGACGAAATGATTTATTATCCGAAATTCTTCCGTGTATAAGATGCATTACATTAGAACCGGGAATAGCCATACCCAATTCGTGGTCAATGTCGGCTATGTCCCCTAAATCTACGTTACTCCGATCGAACAGTGACGTTTGCACCCCCTTGCGTGCCTTGCGGTGCGCTGTCCCTTTGGGGGTAAGGGAGGGGGAGGGGCACGGTGGTGGGGGCGTGCTGACACTGGCTTGAGTACTCGCCGGAGATATTGTAGTGGCACTGGGTGGTGTGGCACTAGCATGTGTTGACGGTGTGGCACTTGCGGTGAAGTCTCTGCTGGCCGGCATGGTCGCACCACTCATGGAAGACGTTAACACTCGTAAAGGCTCTGAATGTCGTTAATTTCGTGTATTTTTCGTTAATGTCTAGAAAACGTTGGCGAGTTTGCGTGTACAGTTTGGCTTTGGAGAAATTATCATTATCACGAATTGCCAGTGCTTCACGTATAACGTCTAAATTGCCCAGAGGTCTCACGTATGAAGATTTGGTCAAGACGTTGGCGCCGGGGGTGGTTGTGGAAGTCGCCGTCATTTGTCCAGCCACAGCGAGCGTGGCGTCGTCGGTGACGGGGACCAATTGCATGCGACAAAACATGGCGTTTGTTGGGTTTTTTTTTGTTTAGATTATTTAGCGAATAATCCAGTCACTGCATCGATCAGAGGAGCTGCAACGGCGCCCCAAATTGGGCTAAAAATGGGAAAACTCCCGTTTGAAGTTTAGTGATATTTTTGGTTTTCTTTGCAGTTGAACAGTTCTTGGTAGAAATTACGAGCATCGTTTTTTTTTATATCGTCTGTCGAGATTTTAATACTTGAGTCAATGGAAAATTTCCTTTTAGTAAATTCAGAGCAATGGCGTAGACGACGTCTTGTACGTTTGCGCAAGCTATCAACGTCTTTTTCATGTGCGGTTTGGCTTTTTTGGACGCGAGGGCCAACACTGGCAAATAAACTTTCACACACTGTTTAGACATTGTTCGCCACGTAAGTAATTAGAGGCGTTTTGAACAAATCTCTTTTGAAACGAAAGTGATCGGGTGTGTCAGCCCTACATTCGATGAACAAATAACCTTGTCAGCCCAACGTTGCTGCCTTATATACGCTTACTAAAAACGCTGCACCAAATCCTGTCTGCACCTCCAGATGACGTACTTCTCCGACTTCACGTACCTTCTTGAATAAGTAGTAATAATACGTATTTAAACTGACTGTACGTAGATTTTTCTGGTACAAGTTATGGCATATTAATAATTGAGTCAAATTGCGGTGGTGAACCCCTTTAAGCCACGTGTCGTTTAATAAATCTGTTTTGACTTTGTGTGCTACGTCATCAAGGCAAAGCACCGCAACTGAAGGCACGGATTCGTGTATGTCCTTGTCGAATCCCTTCATAAAAGTCATTAGAAGTTTACACTTTGACTTTTAAGTTTTTGTCGGTAATTTGCCAGGCGTCATAACAGATTGTGACTAACGTCGGAATTGGGTTGAACACTTCTTCGGCATTTAAAATTTATTTAGAAACTAATTCAGTTTTGCCGATGCCAGAGGGTCATACTGTCATGTGAATTTGAAGGATGTGCTAATGATAAATCCATAGCAGGTTTGAGGTATTTTTACGAGTTGACGTCCTTTTATAGAGGGAGGAAGGAACGCCTTAAATGAAATTGGCATGAGAAATGTAGTTTTTTTTTTTAATTTATGGTTTGGAATAGAAACTAGTTAAAATAAAATGGCTGAGGTGTTGAAAAATTATGAAATAAAAATAATACGTACATCACACATTTTTTTTTATTATTTAACCATGCTGCTCTACATTTCATCATTTTTAGGTGCTATATACTGAGGCTCTTGAGTTCGTTACTCGTGCAATTATGTAAGGAAAATTTCCAGCATATTTCAGCAGGAAAGGGTCGGATAAATCTAGTTGCTTGTCTGTATGTTTCGCGATGAAATTTGGTAGTAGGAGTTCAAAAGGCACTATTGTGTGCGCGGCGTATCTTGAGTCCTGCACATAATTTTTGATCAGCTACGTCTTCTTGGAGGGGTCGGCTCTAATCGACGGCCGCCATTGTTTTTGCAACTATTTTGGATATCAACAAGGCACTCTGCTACCAAAAACATACAATCGATTATTTGTGTTCATTCTGGGGCAAACTCAAGATGTGCCGCGGACACTATAGGTGCCTATCAGCGACCGCTTACATCTTGAGGATGTGGGTCGCTTTGATTAATGTTCACCAAATAGTTCTTTTGTTTCGTCTTGGTAAATAAAAGCACAATCTTTTGTGTCTGCTGTATTGATTCAGTGGCCATCCGCCCCAGCACTACATCGGAATTAACGGGTTTTGAAAATCGTAAATAAACGTTTACAGCATCAGTTGTTGAGCCCACGCAACAGCCCACGATATCATATTCGTGGTGAAATATTGTTAAGCAGTTGTACATTAGTCCCTTGTCCATTTGACTGTAAGCACTCTATTTCGCTACTGCGTAACAATTGTAAAATTATCCTACCTCGGATTGTTTAGGCACCGTTTGCCTGCGTTTGTAAGTGCGTGTTGGACAGCATCTTTCTTCCACAGCAGGTGCTGTTTGTTGATAAGATGGTGCTGGTGGTTGATCGGTGGCAGCACCATGATCCTCGGCTCTTCGGTGGCGTTCTCTATGGCAAGGTCCGTGCGTAATGATGGCGGAAAGGGGCGAAAGGTATTTAAATACGAGTGGAAATTTAGCTTTAGGCTATAAATTTGGAATTGAATTTTACCTTGAAAAGAATACGGAAATTTAACTTTGTGTTATGAATTTAAAATAAAACTTTGCTTTGAAAAAGCTGCAGGCTGAGGCCACGTGATCAGGGCAAAAATGGTATTGGCCCATTTCACAGTAAGACGGGGCCAATGGTGTTTGCACTGGCAATTCTTCGTAAGAAACGTTGCATTTCTTTTCCAAACATTCTTTTAATTTCTTATCACCTTTGACAAAAAAATACTGTCCCTGGACTCACATACTGTGTTTGTTACTACGTGAATTGGAGTGTCTAACGCTCCATTATTGATTTTTTTTGCAAGATCTTTGTCGCTAATATTGGATTCTAAAACAGATTTTGGAATTTTCACAATGTAGTGTTGTTTAAGGTCACGTCCTACAATTGAAATTTCCTCGATATAGCATAGTCTGTTAATAGTAATGGCATTACACGTTACAACATAGTCCAATAGAGCAAAGCTAGTGGCTCATGAAACGAATCCATTCTCGTATTTGTTCAGTGGCGTCAGTCAGAACTTTAAACCGGTCTATCGTGAGATCGATTGATTTTTTAAAAGCGTTTGCAAAATTGACGTTTCTATTCTGGCTACGAGATAAAATCATGTGATCGCGTACTTTGAGTATTGTATAATATCTCCAATGGATTCTGTTGTTCCGTTATTGGAATCCAACTTGGAAATAATGCACTTATTAGGCTGAAATTCTTCGCATTGAACGAGATTCCATTAGAAGTTGCAATATACGAAATCGGATTAGGGGTATACTTTCGAATGTGTACTTTTAGATTATTGTAAATTCGGACACTTGAACAAAAACGTGTTGTCCTAGATGCACAGAATTCTGTGGTTTCAGAGGAAGTAGAGGATTTGCCTTACGCTCACGCACGCAGTTTTTGCTATAAAATAAACACCTTGGCTTGAAATGACTTATAAATAGTATTAATCTTTATACCACGGCTGTGACGTCACGCTAACTCAACGCCATGGTAAATTTCCGTTGGTTAAATCCCGTTAACCAACACCGGAAGTGTGCGTCATCGCAAAAAGTGTGGGTTATCAAGTTACCTCACACTTTTGCCGATAACCCACACTTTTGCCAATAACCCACACTTTTGACACTTCCGGATCACGCGACCGGGAACACACACCAACGACCAAATACATCGTGAAAAAAAAAACGTAACGCAATAAAAACGCACAAAACTTAATTACTTAAAAGGAATGGAATCCCATCCCTGCAAACTCTTATACGTCTGGCCAATATCTAAGCCATTCACGCTGCGTTAACTCCCCCCTCCCCCTCCCTCCGCAAACTAAAATGCAATGACCTTCATTCATACCGCTACCCTATTACCTAGTTTTTAAACAATTCTCAAACTACAAACGCTCAAAATGAATTACATACCTTCCCAGAATGTCATTCTATCCTTGCAGCTTTTTATCGAAGTTCTATCACTCCGAAAAGCTTCAAAAACACAAGCGACCTGGCTAGCGTGAAATACGGCGAAACGACGCTGCATATATTTCCTGCCCAATCCCCCACAAACGGACGCAAACGACTCGTCGGTCTACCAACCACTCCACCCTCAGTAAACTAAAATGGAATGACCTTCAGCCTTTTCGAAAAAATATTCACAAAACACAAACATGTTTTAATTAAATACGAGTTAGCTTGACGTCCCAACCTTGATATAAATATGTTATGTATTAAAGAACTATTGGTTATCGATTTTTAAACCAATAACTATTACAAATTGATCTCTAAATTTTCCTTTAAAATCTTGAGTTGATGCACGGTCAACGTAATGATTTCATTTTCCGAAACAAAAATAAACGAGGTGTTCAACGCTTCAGAAATACAGTAAGCTCGGCATGCCTGGCACATTTATTATTGCATCTTCTACGAAAGAAGCTAATAATGATTCAATTTTAGTCTATTCTTTTTGCGAAATTTTGAAACCTTGCCCTTCGTGAATGACATATTTTCCTCCATTAACTGAAAAATGCGTGATTTGAACCAGTGAGGTATAATAGTCCATTTTAAAGAGAATATTTCTGCTCAAATTCAATACGAATTCATCCATTTTTGCCCCGTTTTCTTGGGAAAGATGAAAAAACAAGTCAGATTTTAAGCAAATTGAAAATGTACATCTAAGCTTTTAAACAACCATTTGTTAACACATTCGTGCGAGCTTGTTAAATTGTTGTTGGACATTACTATGAATTCATTGTAGGCTAGTATTTCAAAAGTCACGTATCCGGTAGAAAATGAAACATAAATTTTCAAATTTTCAGAATGATACAAAGTTAAAGGCGCATTCGTTAAAAATTGCCAAGCATTCAATCGGTTGTAAAATTGATTCCAGTTGTGTATGGAAATTTTGATACCGTGCAATAAATGTATCAAACCGTCCTCCGTGAGCTCATAACGTCGTATGCAAACATACAACGAGGAACTAGGAACTATAACGAGTAATTTATGCACCCCTCCTAGGTCTAGGAACTCTAATTTCATAAAATCAAAGTATTCACCCATTTTTAACTGCTTATGCATGTAATGCATAAAGCAGCTACTGAAATACAGTTGGGGCGAAAAAGGGGCTTGTGTCGTGAGCTATTGTTAAATGATGTTTCGTCCCACTCCAGTCGTTTATTTGAACGAGTCATGGCTATCACCTTTGTCGTATGGCCGGAAGTGACTGAAATATTAGTCGATTTGTCATGATTTCGATTAGAAGATGTGCCAGCAAATTGTAGGCGTTGTTATTGAACAGTTTATGGCTAAATCGTTTGCATATGAAGGCTTGTGGGTCCTTGACTAAATATTTTTGCCAATTGTTTCTGTATGAAAAAAAAGTTGAGTCGGAACGGATGGTTGTATTGCATGCCTGAATGTTTAGACCTATTTAGTTGATTTGTACTACTGGAACCTACGTCGCTATTAATAATAAAAGCGTAATCGGACC
>JAHWFP010252420.1:0-10375 GCA_023313725.1 Lithobius niger | reverse complement strand
GGTGTCTTCCGTCTATTTCTTTTCTGATGAAGTGAATACCTACGGAGGTCTCGGACGGTTTCGGTACTTTTGTGGTGTCCGAGTTGTGAAGGGTGAACGAGGGTAAATGTGTGTATTGGGGATAAATAGGGTAAAACGTCACTTCCGGTGTGTTTTGACGTGATTTCCGGTTTGTGACGGCACTTCCGGTCTGCCATCTCGGATTTTGACGTCACCACCGGTTTGTGTCGTCATTCAAGGTCTCGGTAACGGTTCAGTGTAATTGAAAAATGATAAGATCCTTTCCTTTGCGAAATTTAATTCTCTTTAACTTTGCTCTCTTGAAATTTTAGTGTAGAAGTCTCCGTTCAGAAGATAAATTAGAAAAACCAAAATTTGCCACTAATTCCCGCTTTTTTCCAAAATGACAGCGGGTTCTGGGGCTCCGATTTTTGCCTACTTTTGGTATGTTGTTTTACATACCTTAAGCTACAGAAAATAGTCATAAAACGTTTTTTTGCAGTTTGTTTTGGGTTCAGAGAAAAATCGACATGTATTTACCCTTCTAAAAGGGCACATCTTCGGAAGTAGATCTTTTAAATGAGCTAAGAACCAGCTTTCTACGACAAATGGTTATCTCGATTTTTTCATTTTAGACAAATTTTCGAATATGAAAATCCCTGACCCCTTAAAAGTTTCCTTTCAGGACACTGATTATAAGGAAAAAATAATTCTCATTTTGACAATTTTTAAATGTCCCACACTTGCTTCGAAGTTTCAAATTTTTCCAATATTCGATGTAAAACTAGATTTTTCTCTCAACACAGTTTTTCAAATCTGAAAGTGCCTGGCCCCTCAAAAGTCTCTCCTAGGACCCCAAATATCGGCTAAAAAATAATTTCTGATTTTGAAAACTTTTTAATATCCGACACATGCTTCGAAACTTGCAATTTTTCCAATTTTTGACACAAAACTATATTTTGTCATTCAAAGAGTATTTTTCGATTCTGCAAATACCTGACCCCACAAAAGTTTACTTTTAGAAGCCTGCATATGGAATAAAACAGAATTTCCTATTATGACAAGTTTTTAATATCCCACACTGTACTACAAGTTTCAGGGTTTTATGTTTGCTTTACACTGTCATCAGATTAAGTATTAAAAGTTTAGTATCTCCTTTCTCGATTCAATTTTGGCTCTGTTATGTCCGTCTCTTTTTTCTCTGCCGCACAGTCTTCAAGCCATTGCTTCTGTTATCATTTACACCCCCTTTCCACCGTGTGTGTGTGTACATTTGATTATTTCAATTAAAAATCATCAATTTTTATCCGTGTACATTTTAACAAGTGAAAATTCAATCATATAACCCTTTTTTTACGGCACACTTGACGTTTTTGTTTGTAATCCGTGTACCTTTTTTATGGCTATGGCGTCGCGCTACAAACGTTTATGCATGCAGTCGATTGTTGCTGGCCACTTTGAAACAATTCAACTCATCTCTGAAAGCCTGCATCTGCGAAATAAAAACGCAATTCTATCGTTTTTAGCTGTCAATTTCGAGGGAAATTCACAACGCAGCTTCGTTTGGTTTAAAAATACAGGGTGGGGCAGAAAGGACGGAACACCCCAGGCAATTCCAGCTGATTGATACTAGAGCAGTGAAACCTTGCATGGTATGAAGGTGAATGGGGGCCCCACGATTTATGTATTTAGCACTGACCTTGACATAGTCTTTCAAGGTCACCGAACATTTAACTTTTAAACCATGCTTTGTAGAACCTAAGTTTAAATTTGAAACTTGTAGACATTGGCAAGGCATGACCAATGCAAAACATGGAACAAAAATCGGATCATTCGTTTACGAGTTATGGGTATTACAAGCATTATGCTGTCGTGCAGCTTGAGTGGCTTCCCTGCCAAACAGTTTGAGAAAAAACGTAAAGTGGTCGTCAATAACGGGTAACGTCTTCTAGGGGAAGAGTAAACAAACAGCAGCTACCATGCCCACGACTACACACATTACATTAGCCGAAGAAGGGGTCATTCTTTTGAACGCCAAGGTCAACAATTGAAAGGGCGTACGGTGATAGCTTGTGTGTGTGGCTTCTCAACGACTTTTAATAGGCTACTTTCATTGACGCTGCTGTTCTGTGAAGCCATACTCGAATTAAAGCCGGACAAGTTTTTTTCTAACCAGCATTGCAACATGTAACTAACTGAGGATAAGCAGAGAAGCCTACGGGCAGCAGTTTCCTATGTTGCTTTAGGATCAGTTAATAAACTGAACAAACGTCTTAACAAAAATACAAAAGTACCACGCAACAATACTGACCATTGAACTCCCAATAGTGTTAGCGATAATGACTTTATAGCCTGCAGGTAAGGTCATCCATCCGATGACACTAATAACAGACGAAAAAAAGGAAGATAACGTTGGTGCATCGGTTACCGACAACGGCACCTGGGCAAATAACAGACCACTGGTTAGCACATACCCTCAGTGTAGAAAGTGTTCAAAATGTCCCCCCTCCGCTCCAATGCATAATCTTGCACGATGTTCGGTGCTAGCGTGAACTGCAGCGAGCTGTTCTGGGCTAATAGCAGTACAAGCTTCGCGAATTCGTCCCTCCAAATCAGCGACATCAGCAGGTTCGGTTAGGTACACTTTCTCCTTTAGGTATCCCCACAGTTAGAAGTCGAGTGGACTGACGACAGGGGAACGTGCAGGCCACCCGACCGGTCCACCACGTCCAATCCAACGGCCTGGAAAAGCTTCATCGAGATGTTCCCTCACAATAGCTGCAAAGTGTGGGGGAGCACCATCATGTTGGTACCATAGTTGTCGACATGCTGCAAGTGGTAATTCGTCCACAAACTCTTCCAAAACCCCGTCCAGTATCAGTTGTTTGTACCTAACACCATTAAGTGTGTCCTGGTAGAATACTGGGCCAATAATCTGACCACCTATGATCCCACACCAGACATTGACCCGCCAGTTGACTTGGTGATGTGTCTCCCGCAGCCAGTGTGGATTCTCCACGCTCCAGTAATGTGTGTTGTGGGTGTTCACCACACCATCCCTTGTGAATTGAATTCGTCTGTCCACAGAATATGGGTGTCCTCGCCATTCCCTACATCCAGTGTCAGCCAGTTACAGAAGTCAAGACGGGCCTGGTAATCACGTTTCTCAAGTCCCTGGTGGCAATGAACGTGGCATGGATGAAATCTGTTGGCGTGGAGTATCCTGCCCACAGAACGACGGCTCAACTCACTCTGCTGTTCAATGTCCTGCGTGCTGGTATGTGGGTGTAGTTGGACGTAAGTTATTACTGCAGCTGAATTGGCTTCATTGGTGGCCTCCCGTCGTCGGCCAGGTGGATGCGTAGGCTGGACTGATCCTGTTTGTTGAACTCTCCGAACAGTACGGAGAATTGTGTTTATGGATGGCTGTACCAGACCAGGATGCCTTTGACCATACATCTGTATAGCAGCTCTTGCATTCCGCTGACATTCCCCATATAATAGTAGCATTTCAAGATACTGTTCATTTGTGTATGCAGGCATGGTGGGGGTTGCTAGTTCGTGTTAAGCAGTTGGACTCCCTCCTGAGGTAGACCTTTCCTGTTCACTTGGAACTACGTGAATGTATGTATTGAACCAATCGCAATTTGCATACAAATGTCTTCACATACTTAACATGCTTATGGTCCGAATCCATTCCTGATTCATTCTGTAGGTCTGCAGTGCTTAGTTCTCAAATTTGCAAATAAATGGCATTGAAGGGATTGTTCAAGGTCACCAAACGACTACTGTAGTACAGTTACGGGCTGTCCATAAATGGTGTCACACGAACTTTGCCTGTCTAACCACCACCCTCCCCTTGTCAAATTGTGTCACAGCTTCTGAAACCCACCCTCGACAATGAGGTCACAAATTCCTACAACCCCTCTCCCCCAATCGATAAAGGTTGCTTGTTTTAGGCGATTTTATCCCTAAAATGCAACATGCGGTTAAATGGTTTGTAGGCCAAAGTTTTGCATGAATGTAATTTTGTTCAACAGTTTTGTCTTTTGGTTATTGCGTGGTACTTTTGTATTTTTGTTAAGACTTTTGTTCAATTTATCAACTGATCCTAAAGCAACATAGGAAACTGCTGCCCGTTGGCTTCTCTGCTTATCCTCAGTTAGTTACATGTTGCAATGCTGGTCAGAAAAAACTAGTCCGGCTTTAATTCGAGGATGGCTTCACAGAACAGCAGCGTGGATGAAAGTAGCATATTAAAAGTCGTTGAGAAGCCACACACAAGTTATAACCGTATGCCCTTTCAATTGTTGACCTTGGCGTTCAAATGAATGACCCCTTCTTCGGCTAATGTAATGTGTGGACTCGTGGGCATGGTAGCTGCTGTTTGTTTGTTCTTCCCCTAGAAGACGTTACCCGTTATTGACGACCACTTCACATTTTTTCTCAAACTGTTTGGCAGGGAAGCCACTCAAGCTGCACGACAGCATAATGCTTGTAATACCCATAACTCGTAAAAGAATGATCCGATTTTCGTTCCATGTTTTGCATTGATCATGCCTTGCCAATGTCATTAGTCATGCCTTGCCAATGTCTACAAGTTTCAAATTTAAACATAGGTTCGACAAAGCATGGTTTAAAAGTTAGATGTTCGATGACCTTGAAAGACTATGTCAAGGTCAGTGCTAAATACATGATTCGTGGGGCCCCTATTCACCTTCATACCATGCAAGGTTTCACTGCTCTAGTATCAATCAGCTGGAATTACCTGGGGTGTTCCGTCCTTTCTGCTCCACCCTGTATATGCGTTTAGCGATAACACTGATTCTTTCGTCAGATTTTATTAGAGGCCTTGGCACACAGCCGTACGCCCCTTCTAACCTAAAAATACACATTTAACTACATCAAGAACTCGACCAACCTAATAGACATCATCACAAACCCACAAACCCACACACCAGCGTGAACACAGTTACGCACAACTCCATAAGAACTCCAAGTTGCCCCAACCGTAACTTCACAACAACTCCAAGGTGCTCTAACTCCAACTCCACACTTTGGTACTCATGACAAGGCCGCCTTCTCTTTCCCATTTAGGGAAAGTTCCAGATTCTTTCCTGATTCTTTCCTTCAGAATGAATCTGAAGTTTGCTGAGTGGCATTGGTCCCTAAATACAATGGTTAAAACAATGTAAAACAATCAAAATGATCGTTTAGGGTCCCGTAACTCCGGAATGGATCGGCCAATTGAAAAAGTGGTCCCTGTAAGGTTGAAGCCCAGGGAAATTCTGGCTCAGATCATGTTTCAGATTTTAGGTAGGTGCAGTAGTTTTTTTTCTAAAACCGTGTCAGCCAAGAAGAACAACAAGAAGTGAACAGTTTTCAAATATACGTGTGGCTTCCTACGTTTACTCTTGCACGGAATTGCATAAAAGTTGGTGTAAAGTTTGGAAAAGTTGCTATCTACTATCTGGCCACGTTTGGTCGAAATATATTAAATAGAAACGGAGAAATTAATAGTTTTAGTTTTGCTGGATATCGCCGTGTACGATATCTTCAGATTCTCCACTGTTGGTAAGTCTTTCTAGGTTATCTTCAGACAGCACCCACGATGATGGGCGGCTCTTTTACAGGACAGTTACTCCAGTTAACAACATCAATGTAATTTATTCTCAGCTCTGAAATTCATTGGGGGGAGGGGGAGGACGTTCGGATCTCAACGTTGTTTGTTTGATGCTTTTCTTGCACGCAGAATTCTCTTGAAGGCTAGTGTTCTGATGTTCTTGAGATCATCAGATATCGTTCAGATATTGTTTTCTTGTTGCGCAAAATATCCATTATGTTGGATGACTGGGTCAACTATATTTTTCAGGTCTTATGGTATGTACCTCGAAAGAATCATCGAGAGCCACAAATTTTTTGCTCCATCCATACACATTGATCTTTTCTCAGTGCTGCACCAAAAACAGAGTATACCTTTATTATGTATTCAGTGAGTCTTCAGATTGTTGTACAGTGGGTTTTCTTGATTTGTTGCAATATACCAATCACAATACACGATTGGCAATGGTTACCCAAGGTATTGGGCTATTTTCCCAGGATCTCTTTTAGCCAAACTGTTTGTTCATTGCCTGACAACTGTGCTGCAAGTACAGTTGATCCGTCCTGATATCAGTTTGTAAATTGCAGGAGTATTCTTTGATGGGGATATTTTCTCAAAATTAACAACTTCAATAATTTCATGTATGGCCAACTAACGTCGATGGGTCCTGATAAAGCTTTAAGACCTGCTTGTGGTGCCGTCCAGGAGACGGAAAATGCGTCTAAACGGAACATCATTTCCGTAGAGCTGGCGTATAATGGCTGTTGGTGAATTCAGACGATAACCTGGAAAACTTCCCAACGCTGGAGAAACTGAACATACAGTATTTAACATTCATAACTTTCTTTGCCACACATAGGCGGTGGAAAGGGGGATGAAAATGGTAACAGAAGCATCGGCAAGAGTGTGAGGCATCGTAAGAAAAGACAGACACATCAGAGCCAAAATTGAATCGAAAATAGCGTGATACCAAACTAACGCTAAATCTGATTACAGTGTAAAGTAAACATAAAAGCCTGAGAAGTGTAATCAAGTGTAGAATATTAAAAACTTATCAAAATAGGAAATTTTGCTGTATTTCATATTCATGGTCCCAAAAATCACGCTTGAGGAGTTAAGCATTTTCAGATTCAAAAAAGTGTCTTTAGTGACAAAATGTAGTTTCACGTCGAAAATTGAAAAAAATTGGAGATTTCGAAGCGAGTGTGGGATATTTAAAAATTGTCAAAATGAGAAATTTCTTTTTAATTCATATCTAGGGTGCTAACAGAGACTTTTGAGGGGACAGGCTTTTTCAGATTTGAAAAACTGGCTTTAGCAAAAAATCTGCTTTTACGTCGAAAATTGGAAAAATCTGAAACTTCAACTCAGGTTGGGATATTTAAAAATTGTCGAAATAAGACATTCTTTTTTTCCCTGTAATCAGGGTTCTAAAAGGAAACTTTTGAGGGGTCCGGCATTTTCAGATTCGAAAATTTGTCTAAAACGAAAAAATCAAGACACCCTGTAGACACCATTGTATAAATGTGTCCCACAAAGATCACCATATAGACAAAAATAAAACTCACGATTGCAGCTTAAGTCCAGATCGCCAATGGGACAAATCGGAAATTAATAGAAGTACACGGGTTGGCAAAGCGCCTCAAAGCTCATATTCCAAATTTCAGTAGAAAATACTGAAAGACGGCAGAGAAATTAAGCATCGAAATTTCAGCTTTAACAAGGGAGACCAAGGTCAAACCTTACACCGTATTAAAAACGAAAACGAGCTCGTTTAATATATAAGATAAGGTTTAACTGATCCGAAATCAAAACAGCAAAGTAACACAAATAAACTTTTCTGTAAGGTTTCACATACCGCAGTGTTCCTGTACTGTTTAGTCCAGGTGAAACCCTACTACTGTATTCATATGTTTTTATAGTTTTTACTTTAAAACACGATAGGTCAGATTGGTTCACTTTACTTGGCTAAACAACTTCGCTGAAAAATCGTAAAAACCATACTTTTAGTGTGTTTAGTACAGACCTACGGATTAAGTAATTCAGGGTTCGTGCAACTCCTTTAAAACTTGGAAATGTCACTGAAAATAAAAATGAAATACCAGTCTCGAAGTCTTGAATATGATATCGTGAAAAGTGGTGTACGTATCAATAGGATGAATGGAAAGGAGACGACTTGATTAGAATAATACTAAAAAATTTAGTAACGAAAGTAGGCGAGTGTGTAGCCTATACAATTATACACTATATTATTCTTACGATAATTTTGAAAGTTGGGAAATGGTCTTAATTTAATTTACGTATCTATAAGGGTTGAATGCAGCAGTAAGATTTCACCTGGACTAAACAGTACAGGAACACTGCGGTATGTGAAACCTTACAGGAAAGTTTATTTGTGTCACTTTGCTGTTTTAACTTCTGATCAGTCAAACCTTACCTTAAACATCAAACGAGCTCGTTTTTGTTTTCTAATTCGTGATACTTTGACACATCAAGTTGGTTTTTTGTCCTGCTTCGCTTGCTCATTCAGTGCAAGTCTTTCTTTTGGAAGTTGGTGTGTCCGCAGCGCTCTATCAGGGGCTTTATCTGTTATCTAGACACACGCCTAGTGTATCGCCGCCAAGTAACACTAGATCATCAGATTGTAGTTCTCCAATTGTTAAAAGATTGATTGAAAGATTGAGTGGTTAACGCTCGTTAAACCCTTTAAACCCTTTTTGAAAAATTGGAAAAAATGCGGCCTCACTAACACAGTGTCTTTTAACTGAAACCAACTTACACGTGATTTCAGCATGTAAATTCCCCATGCGGTAGAATTCTTTGCAAATCGTTTGAATCAGGTGTCTTGGGTCCAGTAACGAATATAACCTCAACATTAAAACGTGGGAACGTGTTCTTTATGGAGAAAAAGTGCCCTAAATAACGTTGATTTGTGTTACTAGTAACTATCTAGTAACTAGCTAATCCGCAGGCTCCCATGTTCAAGTTCTCATAGGGTATAAAAACACAGCTGACTAGGGAAAGTTGCCAAATCAAAATTTCGGCAGACAGGTAAAGCGTCACATGGGAAGTACCTAATTCTAAAATGGGCGTTGCAGCTAGAAGCACGTGGCTCCGAAGTGGCGCGTAAATGTAAAATTATTGTTGTAACCATTGTTTGTATTGTCATCCAACAGAAGATTATAACATGCTTAAGTATTATGCGCTTATCGTTTCAGTACGTAGTTGTCAGAATACATTGTTGTTGCAAATACTGTAGGTGGTTCACTAAAAGACAGCGTATCTTTTATTGCAAAGGTTTGGGGTTTTTTTTTACGGCACACGAATCCAAATTATCTGCTCCACGACGATGAAAAGGACAATTTTGCTAGTAGGAAACAAAATACAGATCGTGAGCATAGGATCCAATCAAGTTGGAAAAACACGTAATTTTTTTTAAAGAAGTAAGTTTTGGTTATGCGCCAAGTTTGCTGGTTAATCTAAACACATACTAGTGCGTCGCCGCCAAACAGATATTTATTAATTGTTATTGTGGAATTTTACATGTACATGACTACATACGATTCAATATATACGTTAAAATTTATATATAAAAAAATTCCTCCAGAAAGAAAAATTACAGAGATGAAGACTGGTACATTCACAGTCCTATGAAAGTTGTGATATCCACACAAAACCAAAACTGGTATAAGAGAAGGCGCTAAGTTTCCAAAAAGAGTTGGCCTTTGAAAGTAGTGATAACATTCAACCAGGGAAAGGCCGCCAATGTTAATCCTATTAACCAAGTTAATTGCACCGAATAATACTTTGGACGTTAAATGAAAACTTGGAAGATTGCGACGGCGGAGAAATTCAGCTTCCAAATTTCGGTTTGGGAGACTGAGGTCAAACCTTACAGTAAGGCTACCGCCTTTACTAATGAGCCCTGATTCAAATGAATTGAATTGATTTGATTTCTACGAGCCACGACCCTCGGTCATGCGCTCTGACACAAAATTAAAAGTAACAATACAACAAGCAATCGAATAACAGACAAAGTCCCGTGTAATCAACAATATAAGAAATAACAATCATCAATAATCAACAGTCACTTTAAATGTGCGGTGCATGAGGCTAATTATTGCTACGTTGCAATATGGTCGGCAACAATAGGACCTCTGTAAACAATGAAACTTAACTTACCACACCATATTCTTAGCCAGCGAAATTGTTTAATTAAATTAAAGGATTAGTGTATTAGGATTAAAGGATGACCAGGAGTGGTTAACGCTCGTTAAACCCTTTGAAACCCTTTGAAAGGTTTAGTGAAGCTTGAAAAATATTCAAAACGCGCAAAAATACACAGACGGGTTTGCTCACTCAATCAGCGTTTATTAGCCAGCTAAAAGCAATTGTTTAAAGGATGCATAAACCGGATAAAAACACTCAAACGTGCAAAAATACACAGACGGGTTCACTCACTCGAGCAGCCTTTATTCACCAGCAAAAATTGTTTAAACGTTGCATAAACCGCTGGCATAAACCACTGCAAGATTAAAATTAAAGGATAAGTGAAATTTGGAAACTCGGATGAATATTCAAAACGTGCAAAAGACGGGTTTGATCACCCAATCAGCATTTATTAGCCAACAAAAAATAATTGTTTAAAAATGCACGAATCGCTGGCATAATCCACTAGAAGATTAAAATTAAAGGATTCATGAAACTTGGTTAAGTACTCAACATGCCCAAAAACACAGAGACGGGTTTGTTCCCTCAATCACTGTTTATTTT